>JAJIZL010122698.1:40440-55230 GCA_023969395.1 Amblyomma maculatum | reverse complement strand
ATTGATTGATTGATTGATTGATTGATTGATTGATTGATTGATTGATTTGAAAGCGCAGCAGACAAAGTTGTCGAGAAAGGAAAACTGGTAAGGGAGGAATCTGCGATTTATAGGTAAGTCGACCCTTCGATTGAATCCAGGCTTATAGGCAAAGATTTTTTTGCCTTTTGAGAGTGCGTCGACCTATTAGCTACGCGAGCAGCAATGCCGAGGTAGAGAGCTTCTCACCTCCGAGAACCACAGGTGCTGCGCAGAGGCAACAGTGTCGATGATGGCAGCCGTACACAGTAATCCCAGCACGCACCAGATGTAGGCCGAGCAGGGCTGGCCACGTTTGTTGCGCAAGGCAGCAATGCCGCTCAGCGTCGCCTGCGGGAAAGGTAAATACATTAAATGGCCGCTTGCAGTGCATGCATTTTCAGACATTCCTAACATGCTGATGTTCTCACAATATGATAATAAATTCAAGCTCTTTGGTGAAACTTAGCTGAAAATTTCGTTTTTCTCCATTACATGCACGCCTGTTGATTGGGGAAAATGTAATATACATTGATGCAAAAACTCTTGGCGAGTTTACAGTTGCAGTGAGATTACAGTGTTACAGACAACAAAGTATTCAGTGCGCCGGGGATTGTTAGTTGGTACAGTGGAGGGCCTTGGCAAAACAGAACAAATAAAATTTGTACGTAATTACTAGAGCGCTTGTCTGAAATCTTATCAGGATCCAATAATGCTCGACGTAGGGCTAAACATAGATTGGAACGAGTAACGTGCAATGTTGGCTGTGTTGACGTAGCGTTAAGCAAATTGAGAATTCGAGAACTAACACCGTATTTGCCTGTCAGAAAATAATCTCTACGTAGCAAAATACATTAATCAGAGAAAATATCTGATAGGTTGTCAGATTACACTGGCACATTGAAGCTTCCATTTGGAGCAGATGTAGATGAATATTCTCTAGAAACACAGCTACGTCCTAAAGAAACCGAGAGCGTACAGTTTTTAGATTACGGCGCTTAAATGTAGAGTCTGCATCGATCTCATATGCCTCTTCTGAACAGCGCGTACATATATACTTGTCATTGGTTATTGAAAACAGAAACTATCTAATAATTTGTTGTGCATCATGTAAACCTGAGCAGTCTTGTTCTGGTAACTGAAAACTGCAATATTGAAGATGAAAATAAAATTCCGCCAAATGTGAAGTACGTGAGCTACCACGTCGCATTTAGTTTCGCTTTCATATATGATCTGAAACTTCCCATAGTACATACCCGCGAGCCACTTAATACGCGACTCTGATCACTGGGAGGCTCTACTGCTCAACCCCGACCCAGGGACACAGATATATAAAGCTCATCCAGCTGGCTGAAAACGCCGCCACTGCTCAAGGAATAGCGACCGTCGTTTAACTGGTGGGGGGTGCCATTCGGGTCGGGCCTCTGCATCCGCTGGTAATAAAGTTTCACCTCCACCACCCCCACCACCACTACTTGAAGATACTGAACAGACTAACTAATCAAGGCTCCAAAAGATGGACTTTCAATAATGCAGTAGCTAAAACATTTTAAAAGCACAAGAAAACAATGCATGGTCTGCCCGATTCGCGTGCAGTAAATTTCGGGCAAATGACACAATTTGAGATTCTTGGCACGTGAAAAGGCACAGTCATGGCCCCGTGAGCAGCGAAAGAGCTGATGCTGGAAAGTAAGAAGAACCACACGGAGTTCAACTAAACATTGACGCCAGAAAGTCGTCTGCATGCCGCGCAACGCGCTGAAACATGATGCAATCGGAGGAAGGAATGGTGAAGAGCGAAGGCGCGCGCCGCACCATCTTTTCAGTGCACCCAGGAGAGCGAAAACGAAGGAATCGGACCACCTCTAAGCGCATACTCTCCCCACACGTGCGCGGGGGCGCAAATCTGATAGCAGCGCCGCGTAGCGGAGATCAGCCGCTCCCCGGCTATGCGGAGTGGCCTGAGAACTTTTGACCATTCATGTACGTTAGTTCAGTATGGGAAAGGGATGCATTGTATATCGGGTGCTAAACAAGAAATGCTCATTTCTATAGTGTGATGTGTCACTTTCGTCATGATTTCGGATCGACAGGAGAGAGAAAAACTCCGACTGTTTACTGTTATCCCAGAATTAAGTGTATTCTTCGCGGCCAACGAAATATCAATATTTCCACCAAGCTCTGGTGGGCACCGATGGGCGCCAGCACATTCGGTATGTCGCAAATTTCCAACGCTGCAGGCTAAAAGGTTATCAGGGCTGCCTTTTTGTACAGATGTATTTCTATGCGTCATATATGCGCACGCGAATATGCCCCTGTAAAACGTTCATACTGTTTTCGTGATGTTCTTTTCCCATCTCATCGCAGCGACAATGACCAAGTTAGTGTTATTATTTTTCATGTAGGGCACAGAAAAAGCAACAAAACAACTCACCAAAACAATAGAGCTGATGAAACAGGCAGCAATTTCCCTGACGATCCGCGGGCAGAGGTCGGTGAGTTTCTCCTTTTCCTGAAGCATGAAGATACCCTGCCGAAGAGTGGTCACAGAGGATCCCACGTTGAAGAGCTGATCAAGAGAAAAAGAAACCACGAACATAGCATGCATTTAAAGCACTCTGTTACGAATGATGCTTGTCTTTAAAATGTTCGCGGTATTAAGTTACACCCAGAGATGTTCAGGGAGTGGGAATCACGATGGTTCGAACGCTGGCTGACACAAATCTGCAAAGTCTCGGCCTGCACATTAGTAGGAACTTTGAAACCTGTCCAGAAATGTTCACACCTTCCTGGTTAATATGTATCACCATCATCAGCAGTCGGACTACACCCACTGCAGGGCGAAGGCCTCTACCATACTCCTCCAATTCACCTCATCCTTTGCAGTTGCATTCACTTGACCCCAACAAACTTCTTAACCTCATTCGCCCAACTAACTTTCTGCCGTCCCTGCTATCCTTTCCTTCCCTTGCAATCTAATTTGTTACCGTAAGCGACCATCGGTTATGCCCTCTTCGCTCTGCATGTCCTTCCCGTTTCATATTTGTTTCCACCAGAATGTCATTAACTAGAGTTGTTTCTCTGACCCACCCTGCACGCTTCCTATCTCTTAAAGTTACACCTATTATTTTTCGCTCCATATAGCTCTCTGCATTGGCCTCAACTTAAGCAAACCCCTTTTCGTTATCCTCCACGTTTCGGCACCATAGGTGAGTACAGGTAACATGCAACTGTTATATGCTTCCCTCTTGAGTAATACCGGTAAGCTGCTAGTCATAACCTGCGAGCGCTTGAAAATGCGCTCTATTCCAATTTTATTCTCCTAGTTATTTTCCTTTCATGGTCCGGATCTGCGCTTACTATCCGTCCTAAGTAGACATATTAGCCTACCACTTCCAGTGCTTTGCTAAGTATTGCCTGTCCTAAGTAGACATATTCGCCTACCACTTCCAGTGCTTTGCTAAGTATTGCAAATTGCTGTTCTTTTTCGAGACTGCTCAACATTAATTTGCTTCGTCTTCTTTATATTAATTTCTGGCTCTGCATAATAATCTCTGGCTATTTTTCTGCTTTTCCTGTCTAGTTTATCAATCATAATTTGCAGTTCGTGCCCTGAATTGCTTAGCAAGTCAATGCCATCAGCGAATCGCAGATTACTGAGATATTCTTCATTAACCTTTATCCCTAACTTTTCCCAATCCAAGTTGGTTGGTTGGTTTGTGGGGTTTAACGTCCCAAAGCAACTCAGGCTATGAGAGACGCCGTAGTGGAGGACTCCGGAAATTTCGACCACCTGGGGTTCTTTAACGTGCACTGACATCGCACAGCACACGGGCGCCTTGCTTTTCGCCTCCATCGAAAAGCTGCCGCCGAGGCCGAAGTATCTGACTACTTCCTCTAAGCAAGGTGCAAACAGTAACTGAGAGATCGTGTCTTCTTGCTAACACTCTTCTTTGGGGAATTTTCACTTCCTTTTTGTTTTAATATTTATACAGGTGCCATTTAGAGCGCGCTCTCCGCCTCCCCTCTCAGTGAAAGGAGGCGGTTTCTCTAAGTACCTAAAAATGAGACTGCCCAGGCTGAGCAGCATAACTACCTATTTTCCACGATACGTAGGTCCCGAAATTATCTGCGCTTAGAACAGCTTAGACTAGCACCTTGCGATACAGTTTCTTTATAGGTTTTCTTGGTCTTGAGAACACCGGACCTGTCATGGTTTCTGTTTCATTGGTTTAAGCATAGCAATCAGTGAGTGGTGAACGCACCTCAATCTGCTCCTCGAAAGATCATGTGTCGTCCGCACATCACATTGTGCTACGTGGATCCGTAATGTGGGAAATGAAAAACGCCCGAGAGGTAGGTAGGGCTTAAAGGGCAACTCCGGGGTTTTTTTGACATTCGAATATTCTAATAAAAATTTTACTGTAGATTCTCCTCTCCGTCCTGACGCATTCTACAAAATTTGGGCGCCGTACGATAATCCGTTCGCGCGCAACACGACTTTAAAATATGCTGTTTTCAAGGCTTAAGTTGAGACTATTTCTGCCGGCAACACTGTGTTTCTGACGTCACAATCAGTATACCGGCGTTACTGTCCACTTCCCGCATGATTATGAAATTGTGAGGCTAATATTGAAGTACCTAAGACATTTTATGCAATGCTTCATGATTTCCATACTTTATTTGCACCATCCAACGCACGTACGAGTGTTTCTCTAATACTGAGTGTGACGTCACCACTTCGTCACCTGGGATGTCGTTTCTGGTCGTGAAAGCAGTTTCGGTTTCGATTTGCTGTTTTTTCTTTTTAAACATACTTCTAATTGGAATTTCGAAAAGCGGTTTTTTGTGTTCGAGTCAGGACGTGCCGAGGAATGTAATTCAACCAAAAACACAGAATGATGGAAAAACCACCGGAGTTGACCTTTAAAGTTCATGCACCAGGACCTCCCTAAAGGGTGTTTTCTCGGCACAATCGCGAAGAAAATGCTGCCTCGAAGCAGACGTGCCCACGTGTTCTTACCGTGAACACACCGTCCATCAGAGTCATGGACCGCGTCGAGCCTTGGGGCAATGGTCGTTGTATGGCCTCTGTCCATCCGAAGGCCAGGGACACCAGGCTGGCCCAGCGGAGCGCCTCCGACATGAGCGACGGCAGTGACGCATACAGGCTCTGAGTAATGCGCATATAAGAAGCAACAGATTTAGTTGCATTTGGGTGCAGTTAGTTCAAAGCTGTTCTTTTTTTTTATTTTTGATACCCGAGAAATCCTACTGCAATGCCTCCGCCTCGTGTCGACTCTTTTCCCATCTTTTCATTTTTCTCCAAGTTATAACTGCTTGAAAGGATACTGAAGAAGACATCAGCCTTTTTGATACGAAAGAACACGGAATGACATGATAGCGGAAACCCCCTGTCGTATGATTGAACCATGTGCTTTGAAGCTGTCTGTAGAACGTGTGTAGGTATGTGTGGGTATATCTATATATAGAACTAAAGACAAAGACATAAGGAGGCTAGGGTATAGTGAAAGACTTGGATATAACGGAATACTCAGATAAAACAAGAGAATTATACACCATAGAAATAGCGAAAGGCTGAAATATATATGAGGACTCAGTTTTTATGGTGCTCACTTAAGGCAACAGACCAGCATGATCGAGCATTGCTCAGGATAATCAATAATGGTTAAGCATAACTCAACAATGTTAGAACCGACGAAGCATGACTCGGCAGAAACAAAGAGGTCTAAAAATCCCTGGCCATAAGACCGAAATGTTGCCCGCAAATGACGCCACGTGTATGCTATGTTGCGAGTAGCAACACCACAGAATCAAATAAAGCTGCCATAAGCGTGCCCCTAATGGCTATACAACCTCATGTTTTCAAATTTCCTGCGCGTCAATTCAATTGATGACGCTTAAACTTCTTGCGGGAATAAACAGTCTACTCCCAGTCTCTACATTTGAGCTCTCGTGACTGTCTGCCAGGAAAGCGCAAATTTATTGAGTAAAATAATGCATTTATAAGTTTTCTGCCAATTGAGTAATAGTTGTGAGCCCTACACTAAAGTGGACTGGGTAACGACCATCACCCGTTAAATTGAGGTGCAGCCTGGCATCTGGGGCTAGCACCCAAAACGATGCCGACGCACCGCACGCCACTTGGATAATCAACCAGCGGCGGCAACATCCATATTTTATTTTTTGTGCTAATAATAAAGTTAGGAACTCGGACAACTTATATTTTTTCCCAAAATTTTGCCAATTGTCACCTCCGCAACTTTCTATTTCTTACTTGTATCTTTAATCTCCTTAACGAACCTGTCACTAGCATTTGGCTACAAAGTGTTTTGTAATTTTTCAATGTTTCAATGGGGATAAAAATTTTTATTTTTTATTTTTATATTTTTGTTTAAGCTTTTCTGTTTTGTTTTTTTAAGGAAGTCGCAGCATCTGTCTTAATGCCTTTAACGCCACCTTTTTATTGAGCGAATGCTTTTATATTTTCTGTAGTGGTTGTTGGCAGTGGTTTAATTAACAATAATAATCATCAAAAAGGAAGAAAAAATTGTTGCCGGCCGCGGCAATTGCAATCTAATATTTTAAGCACCCAAGATGCGTTCCGCGGAAAGGAAAAGTACAGGGAAATGATAGCCCTTGAAAGAGGTTTTACTGAGTACTTAAGCGGGGAATATAATCCTTCTTAAGCTGCACGGCGGACAACACAAAAAACATCCAGTCTAGGAACACAAGCGAGCTTGAGCAGCGCAGCAGTACTTCATCGTTCTCAACGTCGTCTTCCTGGTATGCTCTCATAGTTCACTATACCCGGAGCAGTGCAGATGAGGGCGAAATCAAGAAAGGACAAGGGTAGCTTTGTTCATTTTTTGCAGGATACAAAATGTAGGTGAGATCACGTATTTTTTAAGTAGTTTTTGTGGTTTTGTGGGAATCAAGCCGCAGTATCTCCCTTCTCAGTAGACACCTAGATTATGCTACAGCGACCGCAACAGTGACAGCTTCTCGGGCCAAAGAGCTGCATACACTTCATGTAAAAACACAGTGGCCTGGCTGATTCCACGACTGCTGCTAATCTATGACAAAAACCTCTGTGCCGGGCTCTTTTTTTTTTTTTTTTTTTTTTTTTTTTTGGTGGAGTGTCGGTCACTGCGGCGTCCGTGCACTCTCACACTCGGCAGTCCGGCGGTAGAACGCGCGAAACAGTAGCGCGAGCTCTAACTTCTCGCAAGAATTAACCCCGTAAAAAGCTTTTTGCAGTAAAATTATTGTTCTTACTACATATCAACGACCAAAAATTCTGGGGAGAATGTCCTGTGGCGATAGAAAATTCTGTAATGTTTTCGAGCTGTGATGGATTGCTTCGTTACATGAATTTACATCAAGCGATGACTCTACCACAGCCCGAATCAAGCCCGAATCAAGCTCGAATCAAGCCCGTACATAGGCTGCGCTACCAAGATACGTAAGAGAAATTATTAGCTCTCGGCTATTCAATTACTCATTGATTATCGAGAACGAGCGTAGCGCCTTTGAAAGCTGTCAGCTTTGAGCCCGTAACAATATGAAGCCTAGTACAATCGATTTAAAATATAGGCTTCTCGCTCGCCACCGGAACAAATGAACAACTGCCAGTGACAGTGGCACTCCACACTCCCCACTTTCTCCCTTTTAAATACTTTTAGTCTCAGACGCCTTGGGATCACGCGACCGGAATGACGTCCTCAATAACTGGAAGCTGAATGCTACGTTTCGGTTAATACATATTACGCTGTTCAAGGAAAAACCCATCTATATTTCTCAAACGTTTTTGTGACATGAAAAACGCATCTATGAGCCAAGGGTGATCAACAAATACCCATATCACCTTTACGCATGCAGCTATCTATAAATATGTTGCGTCCACAGCCATGTGCAGCTCACAGAGCTTGTTTTCTCGACCATGCTGCAGTGGCCTGTTATACGACGCCAAATCTCTGGAAGCTTGGAAGGACCGTTCTTTTCACCATCACCCTGCCTATTGGAGGGTGGTAGGGAGTCCCACTGCAAGGCCTAGAATCTAATCCTCTGGGCTGCTTATTGTTTAGAAATTTGTGTCTATAATTAAACCATAAACCACCAATGGTAAACTGTCAGCGCGGCTTTAAAAAACGCCACAACGGTTCCATCAGCTCTATGCCTGGAAGCTACGGTGGTCCAACAATTACTGCGTGAAAGACCTCCCTATTATCGGAGTGAAACATAATGCTGAAAGATTGACGAAAGCAGCCATTCCTCTGCCTCACAGAAGCCTTCAATGGCTCATATTTACAGCGTCCGGCGTCCTGCCCCATATAGCTGCCAATCAAATGACGTCATCAAATGAAACCCACATCATAATTCTCTTTGTCTACCATGAGGAAGATAGTTAAGAATAAATAAATTCTGTTTCCATCGGAAATCGAACCTCTATCCCTTGGAACCACAGCCGAACGCCCAGCGAACTGTGCCACGCTCGGGATTTTGTTTTTTTCAGCATGCTATTTGTTACATGCCTTTAAATGCAGGAAAGAGCTTTTTACATTATTTACAAAGTAATCAGTCTGTAGCCTAAAAAACCTATTGAAACATACAACACATCACACAACATACAACACATCAATAATGGCAGCCAGTCCGGTTGATAGTCACTATCTTCGTAAGTGTCTCTAAGCTGGTGCACCATCTAGCCGAAATGAGTACCGGGGAAAATGAGAGGCTCAGCATTCCGATCCAACATACGCGTTTTCCACAGGCTTTGCAGCCAAAGGAGGAAAATTGTGTCAAAAGATTCATGGTCATATTCGGGGGCCATTAAGTAACGCACACTGTGAGAATTCAAAATAAAGTCTTTCTTCAGTGTTCTTTGTAGAATGTCCCAAGATAATATCGCATCTTTGCAGGCCATAAAACAGTTCTCGATGGTTTCAGGTGTATCACATAGCCGACAATTAACAGAAGAAACGAAAATATTTTTTTCTGTGAAGCCATACTTTAACAGGTAGAACTTGGGCATAAAGTTTAAAGAAAAACGTTTTAGTAGAAGGCGAGATCGGCATTTTGCGAACTCTTTTTAACACATTTGCCCCATACAATTAAAATAGAGCAAAAAATATAAAGGAGGCGGGTACAACATAGATATTAATTGTTTGTATAATGTTTTTCTTAAAACAGAGAATAAGTACTCATAAGAACTGCGAACTGCCAGAAAACGCACTGAATCGTAAATTTCTTTCATAAAACCAAATAATAAGAGCCGATCGGTAAAATTGGAAGAGACCACTAAGTTGGAAGAAGGTTCATAAAGTTAGTTTGCAGGGATACTCTGATAATTGGATTGAAGCTATATCGGAAAAGGAGAAACGGGCAACTAACTGTCTGACATAGATATGTGTCAAACCTAGTCCGCCAGCAGAAACAGGCCTGAATTGGTTATCGCGCCGCATTGGCTCAAAACTGCAGGACCATATGAACGTCACAAACGTTCGGTGAAAGGTTTGGATGTAATGCCTCGCACAATGCAGTACCTGCTAAACATAATACATCTTTGCCACCAGGAACATATTACAGGCCTGTGCTGGCCAAAAACAGATACGCGGCGCGGAACGTCTTAGCATAGCTTTGGAGTGCCGTGACCCGCTCTCTCCATAGCGCCCACTAGACTTACGGGAATTACGGATAATTATTGATAATGACAATAATGTCATTAGCTATGATAATGACGGTGCATTTAGTTGATAATGATGATGAGAGCAAACGTGATGCACCGTGTGCACCACTAAAGCTTAGGCTTTCGCATTTCTGCAGTGGAGTTTCCACAATGCACTCGGAATTTTTTTTCTTTTATTCTGGTAGGTCGTAAGTTGAATGACTCCTAATTTTTCCACTAGTGACGGTGCGTAAACTTGGAGATGAGCAGTGCGCAGGAAATGGAGACCATGTTTAGTGGTGGAAATGAAACAACATGGCGCATGCCCCTGACCTATATTGCCTTCGAATTCTTTGTATACGTTTTCTTTCCGTTCAAGTAGATGTAAAAGCAAAACATAGCAAAGTAACAGAAAGGCACCGCAGATTTCCGGCCAAAGCACCTGTTCCTTTTTTTTTGTTGTTGTTTTCGCTTACGTACAGGGCATATGTTATTTTTCGTTCAGTATGCAACAGATGTTTTTGACTGCGCATAGCGAGCATGCGATATGGAACTTAGCCGATAAAATTTTCTGGAACAACTTGTATTGAATGGGAGGAGGGGGGCAGTGTTGACGCAAACTATTCTAATTCAAGTAAATAGAGCTTAAGTAGGGTATTTATTTCAGGCAGTTTTCATTTGTTTACTAGTGCTTTCTTTCGCTGTTTAACCACGGCGTTATTGGTCATCGCATTGAGGCTATACAGGGAAACTACAATACAAAGTACATAAGCAGCATCAGCGACATAACTAATCCCCATTAAATCAGGAAACCAAAGGAATAATAATTTTCTGGGAGGGACGAAGCACTAACCGCTGTCAATAAGAGCACGATGTGATAGCGTTAAAGATTGCCGTCTGCACTCGCCTTTCATATACTCGGTTTCTCAAAATGACTAATTCCTTTATTTATTACCGTATAACCGCCTACATAATTGTGGTGCTGGCGGAGACTCTTGAGAGTTCTTTGGACTGCCAGAAGATCAAATCAGTCGATATTGTCGACCATAAACCCTGACTGCTCATTGGAGGGTCAAATTCTAAAGTTAAAGCTCAGCTACTTTGGTCATCTGATGAGAAGAGAGGAGTCGCTGGAGAAAGATTTGATGTTGGGAAAGGTTGAGGGTTGCCGGAGAAGGGGTAGGCAGCGAACGCGGTGGTTAGATGGCGTCCTCGAGGCGCGGCAGATGAAGTTATGTGATGTTAGAAAGATAGTGAGAGACCGGAAAGCGTGGCGTGATATGGTCCAGAGGGTCACGAAGAGTCGGACACAACTGAAAAACTGAACTGAACTGAACCGCCTACATACTCATTACCATATATCCATGGGCTTCCACTCTATCTGAAAGGCCCCCCGGCAAGGGTATAAAACATGAAACCTCGCTTTAACGAAGCTGTACTGACGTGCCTGCGTGGATTAGGGGTAACCTGTCTGAATCTGGATCCAGGGGTAACGGAGGTTCGATCTTCATCTGGAAGGAGTTCAGCTGCGCCTTCCAACTAAGGTCATGTCCCTAGGTCTTGTGACGCCACACAACCCCACAATCATTAGGTGCCCGCGGGCATGCCACCTGCAAGCTACAACCTGGCAGAGAGATAGACGTGATTTCAAGCGTGGAAGTGTTCATACGCTCATGGGAGCAGAGAAAGAAAACCTCTTGGTTCCTGGCTGGTTGCCATAGCATCATCATCATCAGCCGGACTATACCCACTGCAGCGCGAAGGCCTCTCCCATATTCCTCCTATTAACCCGGTCCTATCCTAGCTACACCCACTTGACCCCTGCGAACTTCTTAACCTCATCCGCCCACCTAACTATCTGCCAACCCTAGCTGCGCTTTCCTTCCCTTGGAGTCCAGTTTGTTACCCTAAGCGACCATCTGTTATCTTCTCTTCGCTCGACATGTCCTGCCCATGCCCATTTCTTCTTGATTTCCACTAGAATGTCAGTGACTTGAGTTATTTCTCTGACCCACTCTGCACGTTTCCTATCTCTTAACGTTATCCCTACCATTTTTCGTTCCATAGCCCTCTGGGTTGTCCTCAACTTAAGTAGAACTCTCTTGGTTAGCCTCCACGATTCAGCCCCATAGGTGAGTACACGTAAGATGCAACTTTTGGGTACTTTCCTCTTGAGCGATACCGGTAAACTGCTAGCCATACCCAGTGGAAAACGACTACAGAACTGTGTCAAAAATACTACAAAATACCCTGTAGTTCTGTCGGAACCATCAGATTTCTCTGTAGTTCTGTTGTACTTTTTTGTAGTTATGCAGTTCTGTAGTTTTTCTGTAGCACTTTTCTGTTGTAACTACAGATATTTCTGATGTTACTACAGAATGTTTTGTTGTTACAACAGGTTTCCCGTCAAAAACCGCACAGAAATTGTGCCGTAACATCAGAAAAGTTCTTGTAGTTTTTTGCGACTGGGAACCTGCGAATACTTGCCAAATACGCTCCATCCGAATCTTATTCTCCTTGTTATTTCCCTTTCCTGGTCCGGATCTGCGGTTACTACTTGTCAAAAGCAGACATATTGACCTACCACTTCCAGTGCTTCGCTACCTATTGTAAACTGCTGTTCCTTCCCGAGGCTGTTGAACATTATTTCTGCATATTAATTTTCAAGCCTACCTTTCTGCTTTTCCTGTCTATGTTATCAATCAACCTTTGCAGTTCATCCCCTGAGTTACTTAGCAAGGCAATGCAATCAGTGATTCGCAGATTATAGATGTATTCTCCATCCATCCTTATCCCTAACTGCTCCCATTCCAAGTCTCTGAATACTTCCTCTAAGCAAGCTGTGAGTAGTACTGGGGACATCGTATATAACACCTTTCTTTATAGGAATTTTGTTACACTCTTTATGCAGAACTATAGTTGCACTGCAGCCACTACATATGTCTTCAGTACTTTCACATACGGCTCGTTTACACCCTGAATTCGCAATGCCTGCATGACCGCCGAGGTTTCTAGTGAGTCAAACGGAGTCAAATTCGTTCTCGTAATCAATGAATGCTATTTATAAGGGCTGGTTATATTCCGAGTATTCTTCTATCATCTGGTTGATGGTATGATTATGATCGATAGCAAGTACCTTTTCCAAAAATTTGTTTGATCTTTTGGTTGATTGAAGTCTATGATTGTCCTGATTCTGCCATATATGCTGTCCTGCCATAGCAACTGCTACGTTAACTGTTGTCGAGCTTCCGAAGCAGCGAGTGGAACGACGGCAAGCACAAAGAATACTCACTTGTCTGAGCCTCTTCACCATATTGCATTTGGCGTGCCAGTTCCTAACTATTACTAACGTATCTCCAAGTGCTACGAGATTTCGCATCTTTGGCATCAGAACTGGGGCTCAACCGTCTTTTGCGCAGCATTCAAGCGGGGGTTTCGCTTCTACTTTAGCATTTAGGGGGCGGCAGAAAGTTAGGTGGGCGGATGAGATTAAGAAGTTCGCAGGGATCAAGTGGATGCAGCTAGCACAGAACCGGGTTAAGTGGAGAAATATGGGAGAGGCCTTCGCCCTGCAGTGGGTATAGTCATGATGATGATGATGATGATGATGATGATGATGATGATGATGATGATAGTCGAGTTGGAGGCTACTTTGTGACAAGGACTCGAACCGTCCACTTGTGTACCGCCAATTGTATGCTGTGCAATAGAGACGTTTAACACTTTGATAAACTCTGTGCCTGTCTGCCAGTGCTCAATGGAAAAGAAAAATCATGCCAAACTGTGACAAATCGTGCTTTCGCACGTCTTAATCGATTTAACCGAAGTTAAATTCAGGATATTTTTTCCTCACAACTCCGACGCTAAAGGGTGACGCTGACAACGACAGTGCCCACGCCGGACGTTCTGGATAATAGGGCACTGGAACAAAAAATCAACGCACAAGTCTCAAAAGTACGCGCACACGAGAAACCTGTAAAACAGTCATTTCAACAAGAAAAAGAAGACATTACTGGACATAATATAAGTCGTGGTTGACCACGACTTGTTCAGCTCGTAGGTTATCAGTAAAAATAAAAACACCCGACTGCTAAGCTGGAGTACCCGGGTTCGATCCCGGCGGCTACGTTTCGATGAAGGCGAGACGCAGTGGCTCGTGTGCTGTGCGATGTCACTGCACGATAAAGAACCCCAGATAAACAAAATTTCCGGAGTCCTCCTCTACGGCATCTCTAATAGCTTGAGTTGCTTTGGGACGTTAAACCCTACAAACCAAACCGAAAAGAAAAATGATCCAGGAATATTCGTTTTTCAGGTAACCTGCCGTACCGCGAACTAGTGATTTAGGTGGTCCTAGATACAGATACACAACTATACAATATTTTCAACTTTACTGTGTATATTCAGAACGTCATGAACATAAAACGTCAACTTTTTTATTTCTGAGTATATATTGGTAAAAAAGCACCTCTTTCCTCAGTCCGCATTTGCTTGAAAAAAAATTGAAAAAAATTTATTTCCAGTAATATACAGGAAATGCGTAGCTCTCTCGATTTACATTGTTTTTCATCTTTTTCGCTTCGACGAGCGCTTCACATTGTGCTCGTTTTCTGTCTGTTCTAATCAATATTCAGTTGCCGCCCACTTTGGATGACATCGTGTGCGGGTATCATTCCACGTTTTTTTTTTTTTTTTTTAAGGAATAGGCTGCGCGTGGAATAACCGCGACTGCTCCGATGGCAAGTATTAGTGGATATTAACCTTGTATGAAACACCCGAATATTCCAGTAATTTTCAGGGTAACCCATTCGACGGCTTTGATCGTTTTTAAAAGATAAATGCTCAAAAAAGGCTTGGTCATTCTATCTTCGCCAAGACAGACCAGATTGACAAACTAAATTGTCAAAAATGTTGTTTGCAAGAGTCGAGAAAACTCTGGACTCTGTTGTCGGCATTTGCAATTATTTTACCTTGATATTAAGGTACAATTGGCCCATGAACTAGTAAAACTTTACGGGCCAAGCTGCTAAAAACTGCTGGCACGCAGCTGAATATCATCATCATCATCATCATCATCATCATCA
>JAJIZL010122698.1:16623-34916 GCA_023969395.1 Amblyomma maculatum | reverse complement strand
TTATTATTATTATTATTATTATTATTATTATTATTATTATTATTATTGTTCCTCTTTCACTTCCACCTTCCTACCTCCTCTGGCAATGCCGTTGAGCTGTACACCTACAAACAAGACCGGCACTGCGCCTTGCATTTCCCCTAAAGATTTGCGAGTACCGCGAGACTTCATATGCAGCAGTCGCGACAGGTTCCCTTTATGACGAATACTGAACAGACCAAGGCCGGGAAGTATGGGGAACTTGTCGGTGCAACAAGAAGCAGGTGCTTCTGCGCTGCAGTTTAAGCAGAGGCCACAGCTGCAGACACTGGGTCTGCTTGCAATGGATAAAAGCGCTCCTCTGGACGAGAACGAAGGCTAGAGTAAAAAGACCGGCGTATCGTACGTTACCAGGTTCCTTAATGCTCGTCCTTCTACACGCTGACATCGGTTAGATAGAAATATGCGATGCTAATATTTGTTCTGATTAAAATATGTTAAGCTGCTCGTTGCACGTTTCATTTTGTTCGTGATGCTACATTAGTTGCATTTACAGCATGCTCCTAAAAATCACTCCTCCGCCCTAATGCGCTCACGGTTAGAATATGCTTTCGCGTTGTTCAGCGAAAAAGACATGTTATATCACAGGAGGATGAGGAGTGAGGACGACCTTATGGAAAGATAGGAAAGGTGCGGTTATAACTGCCTAGATCACGGTACATGCCGCAACTGGCACTTGGAACAAACATTAAAGGAGTGGCAAGGGAGAGAAATGTATGATTCAGTCTGCACACCGTGCATTTTTTTCTTTTTTTTTTTTTTTGCAGCTCGCGCAAAACTAGCAGTGCTGGTTAAATGTTTCGAAGACACCAGATCTGTGGTAGAGAGAAAGCAGAAGATTGGATTCTTCACAACACAGTGGAAATAATAAAAAATTAGGTCTCTTAGATGTCTCTTAAGCGGAGAATGGTGAAAGCCTACCCTTCTTTTCCTATCATTTGCCTCTAATTGTTAAATTTTATCGGCGTTCTCTGCAGTGCTACAGGTAATTATAATTGGTTAACATGAAATGAAAGGCGCGGTATCTGTCACAATTTCTCTGGCAAGTGTGTGTTTGGACGGTACGCCATCGCTTCTGTCGCGTGGCGTTCCTTGACGCGCGTTCAAGTGGGGAATTGCAGATGGCACGAACGCTAGACAAGAACCCATTTCGCTAAATCTCGCGGAATATGACAGATTTCCCGTAAGACTCTCGCGCCCAAACACTCCAGCACGGTATTTTGTTCCATGCGCCTAGAAAAGCTTTCGCCTTTTAAAAAATCTGAACAGAACCTAGTGCTCACACGAAGCCTCTGTTATCAAAACATTGCCTAGCGAACTGTTTCCCCTTTTGCCGCCCTTTGTTCGGTTTATTTGTGCTGCCTGGAACGGAAGGCTTATGATCTTTGTTAGAGGGATTTTTACGACGCCCTCGAAGAATGTTGAATTGATGAGGAGTTTTATACTCATCTCTGATGACCCTTTTAGCTATATACATGCCGAAAGTTTCTTAATATACCGTTGAAAAGCAGGACATGTGGCCTGGAAACGCTGGATAGAAACCGTTCATCTGCATCTGCGTAGTGCTGTGCGTTATGATCTTGCACAACCAAGTCAACAAGGACCTCGCCGTACCGAGAAGCGGTGCACAATACACACAAGAAAGCAACGTGACGCGTCAAAACAACACACAAAAAGCGCAGTGTGAAAACAGCACGCGTCAAAACAGCATTTATGAAAATCTTAGGTACTGCCCCGCTGTGTTCGGGCCTATGGCGTTGTAACTGGTCGTATACGCCAGTATATGTCACGAGAATACGGAGGTGTCGCTTCGAGAATCCGTCGTCTGTGGATTGCCACCATATGCGTTTATTCGGTAAACAAACAAAAAAAAACTAAACTAACGGACCGTGTTACATATACAATGCAATTTTTTTCTTTGTTGAAACCAAATAATTTACTGTAGTTGTGTAGTAATTTTGTAGTTCTGCCCTTTTTTATTGCGGTACTTTTCTGCAGTCTAGAGCTCTCCAGTAGTTTTGTGTGGCCGCTGCAAAAATTTAGGTGTAACTAAAAAACATTTTTCTAGTCACTACAAGCTCAGCTCAAAAACAGCGTGGATATTTTGTGCACACAGCCTATAACTTTCTGCAGGCTGCTTTTTTCTTCTTTTTTTTCACAGGGGACAGTCACCTCTATTTCAAGATTCCTTGTTTTCGCGTTCCTAAGTGAGATGAGTGCTGCAGTGCAAGACCAACTAACTGCCCCTTATTAGATAACACAGAGTCCATACCGTTTCCAGCGTATGCTTTAGCGCAACCAATATAGACACGAGGTAAAACTCCTTTTATAAAGACAGCAGGCACACAGCAAGACGGAGTGCAAGGGGGTTCGGGTCAAAAGCGCTGCACTAGCACATGCAAGTTGCCTATACTGCTTATTTATTTGACCAAACCGCACGGTGTCGTCTTTAAAACTTTCCTCCTAGCCAGGGGGGTCAAGCGGTCTGGAAATATCTGACAGCGAGGTACTACGTCATCTGTTCCTCAGTCTCCCCATGGGGAAAAAGCGAGGCAGCTTGGGTCCGTCCCTGTTGGGGAGAGAACGTGTTTGGGCAGCTTTCGAAGCCGCGATAAACGTAGCCAAATGAAAACACTTGCTTTAGTTACTGACTAAGCTAGCTTTCACTCTAGGAAAAACGACAAGTCCCTTACACTATTGACTGCATTCTTTTTTTAGTCCGGCCGTGTCACGTCAAGTCCGGCATCGCATTCGGCGCGTCAGTGCGCATAGTGCATAACGCGTGACCGCTATCGGTGGCTCGTTTAGTGAGTTCCCAGCAGGTTCTCACCGCGAGGCTATAAGAACAAGCTGGCTTAGTGCCGAAGTTTTATGTATATTCCGACAACCAAGCCAGTTTCACCGAACAGGCCGTCGGCGCTGTTGGAAGACAGATGGCACGCGCTCTGCTGCGTTGAAGTCGTGGCGATTGTGACAACTCCATAGTTTCTAACCGCTTCTGTAGCCCAAGCGCGCATAAAATTTGCCCTTTTCTTGGCTTTCCAATGCGCTGAGAGAAACGAGGCTAGAAGCGATGCCTGTAACAGCGTCAAAACAAAAAGGATGTTAAACTGTACGGTTGCTCGTCGATAGAAAGCTGGCAGATGTGCGTGCGTTTTATAGCGTTTGTGCATTATTAGCGGCTGGAATAAAGTCCATTGTGTGCATAGAAAAATACTCGTATGGCATCTAAAAACAATGGGGATGAAAATGCTTAGGCCTGAACGTGTTCCCCTTACCGGAGAGACCCATAAATGAGGCGACTGCAACCACATCCTGCTCCTATTTTAATTGCTTTCTTTTATTGGTGTTCATATATCAGAATGCAATGCTTAAGGCCGTCTGACAGAGTGCATGACCCATCGCCGTACAGCTGGTTACGGCATTTTGCTGCTCATAGTGAATTATGTGCTGGATACCATCCTCAATGACACATCATCATGGAGATGGGACGTAAAAATGACGCTGGATAACTTAAATCTGGTGTTCTTCAGCTTGGTACTGTAGCCCTCGTCACATGGCCAAGCTTATTACAGTGCCAATTTTTACGAGCCACATTGGCCTTAGTGTACAACGCGCAACGCCACATCCCAAACTTTTGTGACGTTTATTGCAAAGCCACTGCAAATTGCAGTGCGGGTGGGGTTCACGACCGCTAAACATGGCATTGGCAGCAAACTAGGATACGAGCAGGACACATCAGACATGGAATGCTCTGGTACAAAATAAAGACATAAGCAAGGGCAATTGAAAGGTAAATAAAGTGTTTAATGAAGTGTACAGTGTATGATACAGCGCAGAAAGGGGCAAAAAGCATAAATATTGTTGCTACATTATATTTACAAAAACAATATTGCGTAGGATCTGGTATTATTTTACTTAGGATCTGGTAACCAAAGTTAGTGCGTGCTCGAAGTGTTTCCCACAGTTCAGTACAGCGTGCTTGTCGTCCAGGAGTCAGATTTGCTATGTCACTTAAAATGTTTTTATTCTGTTTCATTCGTTAGCAAAACTCTTAAAGAACATTGTTTTATAATTGTCAGGAAGTGTGATAATGTTCACGAGCGAAAAGCAAGGCGCCCGTGTGCTGTGCGATGTCAGGGCACGTTAAAGAACCCCAGGTGGTCGAAATCTCCGGACTCCTCCACTCCGGCGTCTCTCATAGCCTGAGTCGCTTTGGGACGTTAAACCCCACAAACCAAACCAAACCAAACTTCCTTGAAGATAGGTGTAGTGTGCACCTCTCATTTCGTTATAACCTATCTGGACACATTATATAGAAGGTCTGATGTCATACGTATACGTACCATTGACATGGTAGTGATCCGAGCTGCGCACTCTTCGAGAGAGTTGTCCACTTAAAAAAAGTCGGCCGACTGCGCTGCTAGCCGTTTTCTCTGGTTAGTATCAGTGAAAGATGGTGCTTCCGACCACTGGCGGTCGCGCAACTGAGGGCTGTCTAGACCACTGGCATTATCAGCCCGCATTACGGTGTGGACGACGACAGGATCAAAGGGAGAAAAGGAAGACAAATTACAAAGAGCCCTGGATGGCACTGAAGAAATTGCAAGAAGAAACGGCATGCAATGCGCCCCTGAAAAAAACCGAGTTCATTAGAATCCACAAGAAAAACTTCAAGGCAGAGCCGATTCAAATCCGACTTCAAAACCAAGAAATCAGAGAAGTAAAAACCTTGAGGATACTAGGTATGTGGCTACAGAGCCACGGGGAAAGAACGCACGCAATCAAGCTACTAACTCGGGCAACCAGTCAGGTCTGCGGCATGATTCGAAGAATAGCTAACAGGAACGGAGGGTTAAAGGAGAAGGACGCGATCAGAATAGTAACGGCGATGATAGTCCCCCGCTGACCTATAGCCTCCCGTACCACAACGTCACCAGAACAGAATCACAGAAAATTGATGAGCAGTTTCAGAAAGCTTATAAACTAGCACTCGGCTTACCAAGTCATGCATCCAATGAGGCTGTTATGGCAATGGGCACCTCGGCCACCTACGAAGAACGCAAAGAAGCAATCCTGGTCTGCCAAGAACGCAGACTAGAACAAAGTCGGACTGGTAGGCACCTACTGAACATCATGGGACGACCCATCGACGAGAAAACTAACCCCCTAAGAGAAACACTCACTCCCGAAAACAGAGCTGAATATCAGGTCCTTCCAATTCCCAAAAACATGGACCCCCTACACAGCAGCGAAATACGAAAAGCGTGAAGTCGCCACATACAAAACAACGTCGTCAGAAACAGTAGCGACATACTCTATGTAGACGCCAGTCTATATCTGGGGAGAAAAGCGGCGGTAGCCACCACAGTTGACCACATCGGAAGAGAGGTGACCAGCTCATCGATCAAGACCAACAACTACACAGAGGATGCAGAGGAAGTTGCAATCGCACTTGCAGTTAAACACGCCAGCAGCCAAGGTAGAAAACACAAAATACTGAGCGATTCCTAAAAGGCCTGTCGTGCCTTCCTCCTGGGGCGCGTATGCAAACAGGCACACCGAATAATGGAGCAGGAAAAAAAGACGGGCAACATGAAGCACACAATCATGTGGATACCGGCACACGAAGGAATCGACGGCAACGAGGCTGCCGACAGGATAGCCCGAGGGCATACTTTCCGGGCACCTGCGTCAGCTGCCCCAGAACCTTCAACCCCTCTTACATACGGGGAACTAATACAATACTTCAAATTAGAAAGAAAACGATACGCAGAACCGCACAAAGATCTCAGCAGACAGGAGGCAGTAACCTGGAGGAACATACAGGCTAGGACATTCCCAAACCGAGCAAAGTACCACAAAATCTGGCCCGAAAAATTCAAAAATAACACATGCACTGCATGCGATGAAGTCTCGGACATCCTTCACATGATATGGAACTGCAAATAGCAATTAGAGAAATATAAAGCTCTAGCGCTCAGCCAAGCGGAGTGAGAGGCAGAGCTGGCCCACACGGGTCTCTCTGAGCAGCGCAGCCTGCTCACCAGGGCCCGGGAGACAGCCCAGGACTGAGAAAACCACCCGTGCTATTCCGTTAATCAATTAAAGTTTACTTTCTCTCTCTTTTACTTAGACCTTATTCTAGTGCACTGTATCTACTCTCCCCTTAGTGATCTTGGTGAGAAGCACGATGAAATAGAAAGCCAATCGCGTCCGATCCCAGGCTTGGATGATAATCCTACACCCAGAAGTGATTCATGCAAATCTTGTGCCCGGCTAGCTGACTTCCTGAATAAGCCCAGTAAACCAATCACCTAAAAGGGCTGGTGACTATGTATCACTGTCATGGAAGTGAAAGACGACGGTGACGTCACGCATCCGGTTTCCGCTTGCTGCTCATGGGCGCGCGTAGTGGGCGACAGGATGCGGAGCAACAACGCATTTCTAATCGGTGATTACTTTACTCATATAATGAAAATCGGCAAAAGAAAATTAAATTTTCATAAATTACTAAAAGCTCACTTGCAGTTGCCTGTGGCTTCTCGAATTCGACAGACTACTAGGTTTTTCTTCAATCTGCTATACTTTATGGCTAGCTGCTCCATGCGTCTGAAGGCACAGAAGCGTCTGGTAGGAAACATGAAGGGAACTCGTACGAAAACGACGACTAGATATAGGGCCACAAATATTTTCGATGCGCTTATGAAATCGTACGGCCTTTATACTTGCACTAAGAGTAAAGTTGATAAAACTCCGTTCCTACAAAATATACCTGACTAATTGAGAAGGCAACAGTAATTCCAAAGCTGTGGTGAGCGAGCGTACTCACCTGCTCGCAGACTTCCATGTCTGTCGGGATGTGAGCGACGTCCCCACCCGAAGAGGGAAAATGTACAATTGAGATGCTCCGAGCCAACGATAGACACCGGCCGCTTCAGGGTCACCTCTTCGACTCTTCTAACGGCGACGAGGCTCGGTGGGTGGGCGATACTTAACGATGCCTACATGCCCAGCCGGCCGCCCGATGAAACCTTATCTCCACAAAGAAATAACAACACCCGGGCTGTTCCGATGCAAACCGCTCTCTGCGCAAGAAGAACGACCGAAAAAGCAAAGAGCTAAGAGAAAAAGAAAGGGAGAACGGAAAAAGAACGAAAGGACGTTCGGTACACGTGGAACACCTGTAGCATGAAATCGTTGAACTGCGTACGCTTCCTGTCAAATCCCAGCGCACCGTCGTGTGATTTTACCTGCAGAGACAAAGTACGCTCTGCGCGGCACACGTGCCTTCGTCACCTGAGGTAAGCGCGTGCGTGTTTCCGGAGCCTCTATAACTGAAGGAGTGCGTAAAACACGTATTGTACGACAAAGGTGTCACGAGAACGAATCCGTTACGTCTGCTTGCTTTACCCCGCCGCACTGGCGCTGTTGTTAAGGCGCTCGACTGATGTGCCCAAGGATGCGGGATCGAATCCCGGCCGCAGCTACCGCCTTTCGATGGAGGCGAAAAACAAGGCACCAGAGTGCTTTGCGATGTCAGTGCACGTTAAAGAAGTACCCCCTGTCGTATAAACTTCCGAAGCCCTCCACAACGGCGTCCCTCATAGCCTGAGTCACTATGGGACGTTGAACCCCATAAAACCAAACGTGTGTTACTCGTTTCTCTTTCATAGTCCTACAAGCACTGGCTAATATGACCTTCTTACAAACCAGGGAAGCAAAAGTGAATTAAATTTTTAACCATGAAATGCTTTCAGGGCCCTTTTTCGGCATGCGGGGAGAAAAAAATTGCCCATAAACGAATTTTCGTCGATTGCCCATCACTGGTGTCTTCGTCACTCCCCGCTGGTTTTATGAAGCAAAACTTAAAGGGTACACATCTATCTCAATTCTCGGTGGAAACCCCAATCATGCCGCCAGAGTGGACACATACCGAAGCAAAGATCGGGCGCCCCTGAGTGTGGTGTTCCGATAAGTCAGCGCTTTTATCTGTGCCGCACTCGCCACATTAGCATTGCGCGGCGGCCACTGTTCCTGGCGCCGCCGTCCGCAACGCACAACCAGGCCGGCAGGGCACTGTGTATTAGACACTCGCCTCCAACAGTCCACCGTGGTACGCGAGGAGAACAATCCCGCGTAAGCACATAATTCCCCTTCAGCCCGTGCAGACGAGCCATTGCAGTGGGACTGGTTCGAGGATGCCGCTAAGCGTCGAGGGAACACATGACATATCTGTCAGGACTGCTTAAACTGCAAAACGGAGCCAGACGACAGGATATCGCCGATAATAAAAGCATTTCATGCTTATTATTCCCGTTTGCGGGAGAAACATTGATTTTTGTTAGTTCTTCGTTTACCGCATGGACCTATCTCCACAAAACAGAACTTCGTGAAGAAATGGGGATATTTCTCTAAGCTTTTATTGGTTTCAGAGAGAGCAGATTTCATCCTTGTTGGCGCCTTTGCCAAAGGTCACCAAACCAACAGCAGTGTGTGCTTCTCATTACCATACGGGAGCCTTTACGAAACTTTTTGAAGTTGGAAAGTCTCCAAAGATAAGATTTATTCTCTCCTTGCGTAGATTTAGAATTTAAGGGGTGCCTTGAGGGTTCCGTACCGCCACCAAGAAACAAACCCGCTGCCAGTCTTCTTATGGCAACTAAGGCACATAACTTATGACTGGATTGCGTCTCATAGTTTGAGAAAGGAAATTAGCGTGTCTGGAAACCAGATACACGAAGAAAAACACAAATAGGCCATCAGCAGTTTACACGAGGTAGCTGAAGCAGTACGGGAAACCTACACGTGTCAATGCATAGCCGTGTCAGCGGCGTAGAGATGAGTACGGGCGTCAACAAGCGCCTGCCGCAACTGAAGAAGAGATAAACACTCACAGCAGATTATAAGTGACCGCTAATCAGCTGAAGGATAGAGAAAATATTGTGCTAGCAAATTTTTCCAATATTAGAAAGATTTACTATAGCTTTAGCGTCATCGCGGACATAAGCGAAATTAAGTTAGCGTACCGCCAACAATTTATGCTCAAATAGAGTTCCAGTATAGCGTTTCTATACCGTTAAATGCGGACAACTTTGAATGGAGGCGAAAAGTTCTTTTCGGTGATTCCGTTTGATTCAGAGCTGTAGAAGTATTATATATCACAATACTTTAGGACCAATTATAGCTGCAACACTCATTTCTGCCATCAAAACATATAAGCAATGCGTTGGCAACTAACATTATGTGAGATGAGAAATGTATGTCTCGTGGTGCCACCTATTGTTAAAGGAAGGCGAAGTAAAAACCGCTAAACACGCACACTTTCCTTTAGGTGGCAGGCAATGCTCGAAACTGTTGCGTGAAAATAATTTAGTATCCCATATCTAATTACTTAAATACAGAAAATGACGTCACAAAGCTCAAAACCAATAGTTGTTCAATCCCTACCAGTTGTGCACCTTTCTGCGTAGTTACATGTAGTAGTGTAGCTGATGACAGGCCCATTAGGCTTTGGTACACCAGAAGTGAGAGTGCATCTTGACAAATGTGCTCAATTACAACCTCAACTTTGTCGCGAAGCAAGGTTGGTGTCAGTGAAAGGAAGCAACACCATGCGGTGGGTTTCGGTAAAAGATTTTAACAGGGCCGCAACAACTTCTTTTTCAGCTAACAAACTCAGCTTTCAAACTCCTCGAGTCAATATAGTATAGAAATACCATCAGGGCAGGAAATAAGAGAGTTCCACATTTATTTTGCTACACGTTTATTGAATATACTCAGAGCGGATTTAACAGTCCTAATAATAAGAGCCAAAAAGAGCACTCCAGTGGTCTTTGTTTTAAGGAATAAATTTTCCGGCTTGGTACAACAGGAGGGGAATTACACGGCGTGAATGGAGACCTAAAACATCTTTTTTGGTACCGCGGTGTGCCTAAAATATTTTATAAACAATTCAGCTTCGCCTTCAATGGTACGACGCTACAGTGTTAATGGCTAACCTTGCAGGTCCTTGTTCGCACCCATTCCGTTTGCTCCTCGCTTATTCGGTTGTCTTTTATCCGTTATGCCAAACAAACCTATTCGCTCACAGTCGTAAGATTTCTCATTATGTAAAAGACATAGATGTAAAGCTCGCTTTAACCAAGCTGTGCGAAAGTGCCTGCGTAGCCTAAGAGTATATAGCGTGCCAACTCGGGACCCAAGAGTATTGTAGGGCTAGATCCTGATCCTGCCCTCCCACTTCAAAGATGGCAGCACCTGTGAACTCGTCCGTGTCATGTGGTCACGTGACGTCACACCACCCACCGGCCAATCAGTGCACGGCCGTGTAACCTGCCAATTACAACTTGCCAGAGCCGCGTCCGTGATACTTTTCGCTCACAACACCGGCAGCCGATTTCCTGGAGAACGGGATATCTAACGTTATCGCGTTAAGATTGATATTAGCGTCACTAAGCTAATCTTGCACAGTCTGGGGAAATAATATTGCATATCGAATATTTCACTGCATATTGTAAATGATAAGCATCGGGATGCGTAGTTAGGAGTATGACTGTGAGCAGACTTCTCGACAGAAGCTCTTCAGAGCAAACACGTAACTTCAAAGTAGGTACAAGGTCTCACAGGTAGTGCTTGTGATACATAGCAGCTGTATAGGTGCACAAGTTATACATAAATGATAGCGCAAAATATATTTCGAAAATAACCAGCAAACTACAACGATCACAACGTAAACGCTGGGCGTGTATAAACGTAAAAAAAATCGTGACCGTAAGCATTTCGCTGCACAAAGGATGTGAATTCAGGCATGGTGGGAAATAAAATGAGGAACAGCACGCACAACGCGAAATTTCAGCTTTTAAGATATATAAAGAAAGCGGACTATGTGCCGATAATTACGGTAAGCTGGAGAATATATAACCAGTCAACTGCGAGAAAAAATAAGTGAACTTCAATGGGGTGAAAGGACGGGTGTGTGAGGACGTTTACCGAGATGAAAAGTGATATTCGGATATTTGGTAGCACGTGGTGGACACGAACTATAAAAGAGAAGGTTAAAGGCCATACATTAAGACGTTCTCCGTGTGCGTCAAGCATCTTGACGATATATTTCAGGGGAAGTCACGGGGCACACATTGTTCAATGGCGCCGCCATAATGCCGGTAAGAAATCGGACCGAGGCGGGTAAGTTGCCCTACTAGCGTACTGACACGGGTTCCGTTCACCTTGTGTTTGGCGTTCTTTGGCCTGAGATGGCCTTGTGCCATCAAACTGTCACGGGTTCTCAATCGAAATGCAGCTTTTCGCCTATTCTATAAAAAGCATAAAACGTTCTACGATTAGAAAATCAGCTGCATCGGAAAACTTTATTTAGCTATGACCAAAATATACTGCCGTGCATTTATTTTTCCTAGGCACTCCTCTTAGGTATATCACATTCTCGCTTCGCAGACCGGTCTCTCTTCGTAGAAATGTCGGCACAGGCAGACTCTAGCATGCTTTCTCGCTCTAAAATCTACGTTTTTAGTGCTAAAGCCTAAATCCGGGGGGTCAGAGCCTAGCGAAATCGTCTAACGATTGTGCCGTCACTCTGATTGGTTAAGCTGTTTCGTAAAGTCACAACCACTTGGCCTTACGCGGGTAATTCAAAGTCCGGTATAGCAGCTCCAACGCGCAAGTCTATCCGACGGGTCTTTCAAGTTAGTCAGCCTAAAGAGAGAGTGATGGCGCCTGCGACTAACCAATGTCTGATCATGGCCACTTGCAGTGCATTCACCAAAAATCTATCAGAGCGGATTTGAAATGGTCGCCTCGAACCAGGGTACTCTGGTTCAATAGCCGAGCATCGTAACCACTGGGCCACTGCAGCGGGCGCTTCCGCTCTTTTAACCAGGTTTAAGTAGGGAGAGACCTCCGCCATTTGAAGCGGCGGTTGAAAGGTAGCGCAAAAAGTAGCGTTAAACTAGGGTCACTTTCCAATGACTAGGTCGCCGTCACAATCAAGCGCGCCGTTGTACTGCAACTGATCGCGGAAGCTATGGTTAAACTTTGCTCAGCTGACGCGGCGCCTGCCAGATGGCGCTACATGTACAGCTGATTAGCACTAGGTGCCCACGGCAAAACTACAAATGAGGTGGTACAGGGAGATATGGGCTGGGCATCTTTCGAAGTACGGGAAGCTCAGAGTAAAATATTACATGAGGAACGCCTGAAGAAATTGGACAGTAACAGATGGGCAGCTAAAGTATTTAAATACCTGTACTTAAAAAGCGTTGACTCACAATGGAGGAAAAGAACTAGGAAACTAACTAGTAAGTATGCTAGTCACAAGAACGGAGAAATAAAGAGCATTAAGCAACAGGTGAAAAACACAGAAGGTAAAAATTGGATAAATTCGATGGAAAAGAAACAGAGTGTGTAATTATACCGAAAGTGGAAAATGCAGATCAGGAAGGAAGATTTCTTTGATAACTCAAGAGGCAGTGCCCTACTTTTTGAAGCTAGATCATGGTGCCTTAGAACACGCAGCTACAAAAAGAAATTTAACAATGAAGATGACGCATGTGCTGTATGTGGAAACTCCAGTGAAACAATTGACCATATTATACTCGAATGTAATGGTATCCATCCGGAAGTTGGTGCAGGCGCAATCACTGTTCCTGAAGCTCTGGGGTTTAGAGATAACAGTGGCCGGGTGAATAAACCGGCGGTGGAAACTTGCAAAAAACGACTGGAAGATTGGTGGCTTAAAAGTAGAGAAGTGACATAATGTTAGTAATGTAGGAACAAAAATTTAATAAATAGAATGATGGTTTAGTTAACCAATCTAAAACAATAATTAAGATATAGGGAGAAAAATGAGCATGATAGCTACTGCTACCACCCCGTTTCAAAGGGGACGCTCCTATATTCCATCCATCCATCCAACCGCAGCCCATCAAGCCCATAGGCACGGGAATTTTTCGCAACCCCACTTTAGCGCAAATTGAAATCCTAGCCAAATTCTATGCATTTTCGTTAGGGCTTTTCGGCGGCTACTGTGTGGCTGCATGGACCACCTCTCGCTATTCTGTGTTATAAGCCATCTTGTTTTTCTCGTCATTTATTTTACCCCATTTGACCGTTCTCTATTTTCGTATATTTAGGTTCATTCTTCAAATTTTTGGTAGTTGTTAAACAGTTCCTGACCGCCACCTCCGAAGGAAAAGTAGATGCGAAATGACTATTAGAAGGCACATGTAAGCTATTACCTTCGCCTGTTCTTTTTATTTCATTTCAGTTCCTCCTAGAGTGCTTGGCTTCATCCATATTGTGCGACTTTTCAACGAGCTTGGGCTGAGCGAGCGTTCCATCTTACAGGGTCCAGGGACTTGCCCTAAATTAATCTCCCCAACTCGATAAATACCCGCGAAAACATATACCATATTTTATATGTGAGGCATGCAAGTAAGCTTGCTAACGTTAATAAACAGCCCGTTTAGCCTAGACTGACACGAAACGCAGTCGTAAGCCGTAATGTTTGCTTCACATTCCGCGGGCGAATGGCGGATATACGGGCTTCAAATTCATCCGGCCTCCGGTAAGACCATCGAGCTGCGAGAATGAGCAGCCATGTCCCGCAAACAGCGTTACAGTGGAAGATTTATCTACTGAGAACAACGAGAGCCAACGTGCTGATTTCCTACAGTGCATACGACCAACAGGAGAATGCGTCTATAAATGTTACTAGAACACGCACGAACGGTGGGCGTACAAATGCTAAAGTAGGGCTCTTTAAAGCGTTCATCACCATATAAGAACTTGATGCAACATTGATGAACTCATCATCATCATCATAATCAGCCTGACTATACCCACTGCAGGGCGAAGGCATCTCCCATATTTCTCCACTTAACCCGGTTCTGTGCTAGCTGCATCCACTTGACCCCTGCGAACTTCTTAACCTCATCCGCCCACCTAACTTTCTGCCGCCCCCTGCTACGCTTTCCTTCCCTTGGAATCCAGTTTGTTACCCTCAGCGACCATCGGTTATCCTCTCTTCGCACTACATGTCCTGCCCATGTCCATTTCTTCTTCTTAATTTCCACTAGAATGTCGGTAACTTGAGTTATTTCTCTGACCCACTCTGCACGCTTCCTATCTCTTAATGTTACCCCTACCATTTTTCGTTCCATAGCCCTCTGGGTTGTCCTCAACTTAAGTAGAACTCTCTTGGTTAGCCTCCACGTTTCAGCCCCATAGGTCAGTCACTGACTAATTCGCTATAAGTGACAACATCGGAGTTTGGTTTGTTTGCTCCATTATGAAGTATGTGGTGCTTTTGTGAATGCAGCCTTAGCGTTAAGTGCTGATGTTAGCTTCACAGTGAAAGGGGGCGCGAGGGTCCGTAGTGAGATAATGGGTTCTGCGCGGAACATTGAGGAAACTTGCAGTAGCAACCACAGGCAGCAAGTATAGAAGGAAAGAAAGAAAGAAAGAAAGAAAGAAAGAAAGAAAGAAAGAAAGAATTATTCAGCCAATTCTGCATCGCAGAGTAGGCAACAGGGCTTGTTGCAAAAAATTCCGAGATCAAGCCCTGGGACGTGTGCAGGAAATGCCCATTGTTTAAGGAGGGTTTTTTAACTATAACTAGGCACTGTAACTATATAAACAAATATACAAACACGCAAATAAATAAGCAACCAAATCTTCCGAAGCCATCTTATCTCTGTCGTCTATGGAATACCTTAGCCTGTACAAGCAAACCCAAAGCATATATTTACGAGTATAGTTGTCAAAATGTCAAAAACTGAGAACTGTAAAGTCACCGTTCATACTGAAGGCAACTCATTATATAGCATGAGCCCACTCACCGCGTAAATCTCGATGGGCACGGCACGAGGATTTACTACATGACGCCTATATCCAAGGAAAAGTCTTCCTTGCACTCTTGCACCATTCCTGCAGACGCAGACGTCCAGATGTGACTGTGCCCGAAGCCAACCCAGCTGTCTGCCCCCCGGAAAGGATTACCCCGAATTTGCGGGATTTGCACTCGTACTGTGCCCTCACTATTCCCATTCATCTCCAGCACAGGGTTACACGCACCCTCGCCACATTTCCTGTTCAGTCACACAGGCGACGCAAAGTGTCACAGATGTTCTAACTAATGCCGCTTATCATGAGGAAGATAACGCCACATAAAAGGTATAACAGTAAATCTACTTCTACCTATAATTCAACATAGCCCTACATGCCTGTTTTTGCGCTCTAACACTGTTTAGCCCATATATAACACGTCTCCGACCTATGTACGGCACTCCTTTTTGTATGATAGCGATAACTTACCGCAGTAACTTAAAATGGTTAGCTTGCAAAGGTTTTCGCCCGCTTGCTTAAGTCCAAGATGATTTAAAGTTTCCCCGTGCACGTGTGCGTTCAGTTTCGTGTGCTGTGTGCGTTTAGAAAAAGCCACGGTCTACTCTGTAACCAACATACAGATGGGACGTACTCTCTCGGTTGTGATTCCGCGATAAGAGCGACCCAGAATCTTCCATGTCCTGATTAAAACATAACGTGCGACGACAAATGACTATGATGACGATGACTTTGTTAATTCACCGCTTCCGGAGCTTTGCACCTCACTGTGCAGCGCTGTTTACTTTTCATGCATGCTGTTCTTTTTTTTTAAGGGGGGAGGGGGGGGGGGGGGGGGGGGCGGTATGGCTTTTAGAGGGCACTGTTGTTTTCTGCGTGTGCTGTTTTGCCGCCATGCTATTTTATCGTGCTGATTTTTGTGTGCTGTTTTCGCGCATGCTCTTTTTTCGTGTGCGGTTCTTTCGCCTCCAGACGCCCAGCCACCGTCTCACATTGATTGTTAAACTGCACCTTGTATAGCCTACCCAATTCTCATTAAAACGATAAGTTCGAGACCACGCTCAGGGCAGGGCCGTTTGGCTTGTGGTAATCAACGTGGAAATCTAGCCCCTGAAATAAAGCTTAACCATGAAACAGCCCTGATTCATACTGCTTTAATAGCCTTTGCGTTCATGTCGAAACTTAAAGCGCCCCTGACAGCTGCTCTAAACAGAAAAACTCGCCTGGTAAAAACAACCATCGAACAAGACATGTTGGTCTTACAGTTGTTCCGGCGACAGCCAGGCACTCCAAGAAATGGGTCATGGGAAGGGGACGCAAGGACTGAACTAGGTCAGAGGCAACATCATCAGTCGGGCTATACCCACTGCAGGGCGAATGCCTCTCCCACATTCCTCCAATCACCCTAACCCGCGGTCCTATGCCAGCTGCATCCACTTGACCTCTGCGAACGTCTTCACCTCATAAACCCATCTGACTTTCTGCCTCCCCCTACTACTCTTTCCTTCCCTTGGTACCCAATTTGTCACCCTTTTCGACAATCGGTTATCCTCTCTTCGCAATACATGCCCTGCTCATTCCCATTTATTCTTCTTGATTTCCACTAGAATGTCAGTCACTTGAGTTATTTCTCTGACCCACTCTGCACACTTCCTATCTCTTAACGTTACACCTACCATTTTCTGTTTCATAGCTATCTGCGTTGTCATCAACTTAAGTTGAACCCTTTTCGTTATCCTCCACGTTTCAGCCCCATAGGTGAGTACAGGTAAGATGCAACTGTTGTATACTTTCCTCTTGAGCGATACCGGTAAGCGGATAGTCATATTCTGTGAATACCTTCCAAATGCGCTCCATCCCAATCTTATTCTCCAAAGTAATTCCCTTTCACGGCCTAGATCTGCTGTTACTGCCTGTCCTAAGTAGACATATTCGCCTACCCTTTAAAGTGTTTCGCTACCTATAGTAAACTGCTGTTCCTTCCCGAGGTTGCTGAACATTACCTGAGTGTTCTGCATTTTAATTTTTAGGCCCACGTTTCTGCTTTTCGTGTCTATGTCCCCAATCCTTCGTTGCAGTTCGGAATTTGTACACTCCACAGTACCGCGAAATTTCTGGTGAGCTTTCAATCTGGCGTATACCTCACATCACGCTAAAAGCAGAGGGCTAAAACTGCTCCACTTCACTGTTGTTGTTGTTGTTGTTGTGGCTGTAGGAAAAAGGAATAAAAATGCACGGGCCTGCTACTGGCTCTGTAGCTGAGCCATCTCCGCTGCCTCGAGCGGACAGAAGAGAGAAAGAGAAGAAAGAAAAAGAAGAGGGGGAGAAAGACGCACGCCGCAACAGCCGTCGTCCACCACCTAAGTAGTGGCGGGTGCAATGACGGCCTACAGCAGATAAAAATTCGGTGGCTGGCTAGCCCCCGCCGCAAGCGGCATTGACCTACCGTCCCAGCCCCGTAGGGTCAGGAACAGCCACCCTCACCACTCCCCCCACTTCACTGTAATAAAACGGTGCGAGCACGTACTGATGCCACGAAACTACATGCTAATATCATGCTGCGCGCACGCCCGGTCAACTCTTGACGTCAGCAGCACGGAGTGGCTTACAGAGATAGTTCCGAGAAAACTGCGCTCTGTTAATGCTAGATGTTTCACACCCGAGATCGGTAGACCACGAAGAATATAGGCTTAAAATTTCTTCTAGATTTGTGAACATGTAAAGATCGCCGTATTGCCCCTTAAAGCTGGTTCAGTGGCGGAAAGTTCCATACCAAGCAACCATTAAGGCCAACACTCACCAACTTCGGGGATCTTTGTACGACGCCTGCTTCACCTTGAAACCGAGACGGAGCCTCGAACAAAAACTGAAATTAAAATGAGGTTTCTAGCTCACCTGATTCGTATTTCTCCTAATTACGCTAAACTGGCCGTCATCTTACACGGCAGGAAAACTTTATTTTAGATGACCGAATAAAGAAATCATACGCGACCCGCAACTGAACTTTATGAAAGCTGCACGTACCAGTCTTAACACTAGGCATAACGCGCATTGAGGAAAATTTCAGTCCACACAAAAATTGCCCTTTATTTCGTTTATGCTCGAAACACGTCTGAAGCCACACGATTCCAAGACCGATTCCGCCAAGAACGCCGCAGCAAATGTTAGATACGTACGGCATGGCATGGCATGGCAACGCATGGGTAATGTATGGTATGGTATGGCATTATATGGTAAGGCATGGTATAGCATATATTATGGTATAGTATGGTATGGCATGGTATGGGGTAAGATATTGCATTATATGGTAAGGCATGGTATGGCATATATTATGGTATGGTATGGTATCGTATGACATGGTATGGTATGGTATGGCATGGTATGGTATGGTATTG
>JAJIZL010122698.1:0-16613 GCA_023969395.1 Amblyomma maculatum | reverse complement strand
GTATGGTATGGTATGGTATGGTATGGTATGGTATGGTATGGTATGGTGTTGAAGGATGAGGGAGATATCGTTCTGGCTAAACTGACCACCCTGTATACGCAATGCCTGGTGACATCGATGGTACCGGAATCATGGAAGAACGCTAACATTATCTTAATTCATTAGAAAGGGGATCGATGCTAGGACTGGAAAAACTACAGAAAAATCAGCTTACTATTCGTTAGGTATAGGATATTTACTAAGGTAATCAGTTACAGAATCAGGACAACCTTCGACTTTAATTAACTAAAATCTAGCAGATATTTATAAAGGGTACTCTACTATCAATCATATCCCCACTATATCAACCAGGTGATAGAAAAATGGTCAAAATATAATCAGCCCTTGTACATAGCATTCACTGACTACGAAAAAGAATTTGACTCAGTTGAAACCGCTGCAGTCATGCAGCATTGCGAAATCAGATGGAGATGAGCCACATGTGAAAGTGCTGGAAGATATTTATAGTGGCTAAGCTGAAGCCATAGTATTGCATAAATAAAGTAATAAAATTCCCATAGAAAACGGTGTTAGGCAAGGAGACACAATCTCCCCATTACTATTCACAGCTTGCATAGAGGAAGTATTCAGATGCCTGGAACGGATGCAGTTAGGGATAAGGGTCGATGAATAATACAACAGCGCAGAACCAGCACGAAACTAAGAAAAAAGATGACACGAGCGCTCCTTTCAACTAAAATTTTAATACACACATGCATATAAATAAACCCCTCCTGCCAAGACAAAGTTAAGAGAACCTATCTTACCAACACAGATTGCTACCTACATTTGCGCGAAGACACCCTTCACAAACCCAGCTCACGGCTGTCAGGTTAACGACGGTTGGCTGCTGCAAGAGGAACTACCCTTGGCAATATTCGGCATGAGCGAAAATGACTGTATGGTCGAACAAAAGGTTGGTTCCATGTGTGATTTTAGAGCGCAGCTATTTGGCACCCGTTCCTGCGTTTCGCGGCTCGCCGTTGTCCCTCGTAACCAGCTTCATAAATAAAATACATAAACCCGGCCTCCACAGGCAATCGAACCTCCATACCTTGGATCCTCAGCCGAGCGCTTTAACTAACTGCGCCACGTCCGGGATCATGAAAGGCACATCATAATTATCAAACTGTCTACCATGAGGATGATAGTAGCGTTGACAATGGCGCTGCAATTAGTGATAATGACAATGATGACATTAACAATGATAATGACGTTGCATTAAGTTGATAATGATAATGAGAGCAAACGTGATGCACTGTGTGCACCACTAACGCTTAGGATTTCGCATTTCTGCAGTGGAGTTTCCACAGTGCTCTCGGAATTTTTAGAGCGCAATTCTTTGGCACCCATTCCTGCGTTTCGCACCGTCGCCGTTGTTTCTCGCAACCAACTCCGCAGCCGGGGCAGCGCATTGCTCTCTGCGGCGCCATTTCTCCCGCACGCTTAAGCCGAAACGATTAGCCACCGCCATTCGCCACTGCGTGTGCAAACTGCAACAAATGATTGATGACCTAGACAAGAAAAGCAAAAAGGTTGGCCCAAAAATTAAAATGCAGAAGATTAAGGTAATATTCAAGAACTTCTTTAAGGAACAGCAGTTCGCAATTGGTAGCGAAGCACTGGAAGTGGTAGGCGCACATGTCTACTTAGGGCAGATAGTAACCGCAGATCCGAACCATGAAATAGAAATAACAAGGAGAATAAGATTGGGATGAAGCGCATTTGGCAAGCACTCGTAGATTATGACTAGCAACTTACCGGTATAGCTCACGAGGAAAGTATACAACAGTTGCATCTTACCTGTACTCACCTATGGTATAGTGCTCTAGAATATTGGGCTTCTAGAGCACTATACCTATGGGGCTGAAACGTGGAAGCTAAAGGGTTCTACTTAAGTTGGGGACAACGCAGAGGGCTATGGAAGGAAAAATGGTAGGAGTAACGTTAAGGGATAGGAAGTGTGCAAAGTGGGCCAGAGGAACAACTCAAGTTACTGACATTCTAGTGGAAATCAAGAAGAAAAGGGCATATGGGCAGCACATATAGTGCGAAGAGAGGATAACAGATGGTCTAAAAGGGTAACAAATCAGATTCCAAGGGAAGGAAAGCTAGCAGAGGGCGGCAGAAATTCAGGTGGACGTATGAGGTGAAGAACTTCGCAAGGGCCAGGTAGGTGCAGCTAGTACAGGACCAGGTTAAGGGAAGAAATATGGGAGAGGCCTCCACTCTGCAGTGGGTATAATCCAGATGATGGTAATGAAATGGCATGATATTGTACGGTATGGAATAGTAAGGTATGGTATGGTGTGGTATTGTAAGGTATGGTATGGTATTCCAGGGTATATTATGGTATGGTAATGTATGGCATGGTATGGTATCACATGTGGTATCGTATGATATGATATCGTACGCGTTGTATGGAATGTTGAGGCATAGTATGGGATGTCATGGTATGGTGCGCCTGGTATCGCATGGTATGATATGCTAAGGTCCATTATGGTACAGTATTTAATTACATGTTATGGTATGGCATGGTATGTTATCGTATGACATGGTAAGATATGGCAAGGAATGACACACCAAGGCATATTGTTGTATGGTATGGTAAGGTATATTATTATATGGTGTTCTATTGCATGACGTGGTACGGAATGGGATGGCACGGTAGGGTATATGGTAAGGTATGACATGATATCGAGTGATATGGTATGGTGTATGGTACAATAAGCATGGTATTGTATGGCATTCTAAAATGTTTGGGGATGATATTGGGGATAAAGGGACGCAGGTATAGCTGCACGATAAAAAGGAACAAAAGCAGGCAGAACAGGAAAATTTATTAAAAATAATAAAATGATAGACTTGGTCAATTAATTAGTCACAGAAAAATGGTATGCGAGGTTTAACATTCAAAACTTACTACCTTATGCATCACACAAAAATTGAAGCTCCAAAAATTTAGACGACTTTAGTTCTCTTGAGGTTCATAACTAGCACTGACATTAGACAGTACAAGCGAGGCGTGCTTTTCAGCCTCCATCAAACAGCGGGCAGCAAGGTCAGGATTGAATTCATGGCTATGGAATCAGTAATCGAGCACCCAAAGCTCTGAACTACAGCGGACAGGTGAAGTTGTGGCTACGTCGTACAACACTAATACACTTCTTTTACTGTGGTCGCCCGCGCTCTGCAGTATGCCGTCGCCTTTACTGCTGGCTGGGCAAGCCTGCGACGTCTGTTTTGTGTCGTTTTCGCGAACTCCTTCGAAATTACCTGCGGCGAAGTTCTTGAACATATGTGATTTGTAATTTTTTTCCAGCCGCGTGTTTATACGAACCGCGTCCTCATCATTCCCTACATCGTGTGCGCTGTGACGTCAAGAGAAAACACCAGCTAGAGGCAGAGGGCACCACACTGCATCGGGCGATCTTAGCGTGAACAGACAACGCCACTGCCAAGGCCATTCGAGCCAATTACCCTGAATTTCAGGCAGAATGCGCGTCGCAAATGTGAGCCGTTCTTATCAGCAACGGTCGTGTGTGACTTGGCACCGCTAAGTGTGGAATATGCCAACGAGCCAGCAGATCAAAGCGAGGTAGCAAACGTAGTCGCATCGCCACAGCTGGCTCCGCAGTCACGACCGATTCTGCGTCCCGGCGGTGGTGTGCCCCTCACTGTGTTTTGCACTGGAAACAAGAATATCTACGTAGCGTCATTGAAACGGCCGCTCAATGCAGGACGGAAACGCTCCACATTGGTTTGATAGAAACAAGGGTACGAGGGGAAAAAAAGCCTCAGCTGCGTGTTTTGTGCAACGACATCACGTACTTGCCCGCCTAGCGCGAGTGCATGTACCAGCCATTAAACAGACGCTCAGACTCTCTCTTCCCCGTCGCCCTAAGTAGCAGAGAAAAGTGATGAGAGCGGATCGTGGTAAAAACTATTGCCTGCGACTGTCGTTCACTGCCCTCTCGTTTCGCGTTTTTACACGACAGAGAGAGTCCCCGTGTGCAGTTGTTTAGTTTCGCTATGGGGTTGAACGTCCCCAAGTGACTCAGGTTATGAGAGATGCCGCAGTGAAGGGCTATGGAGTAATCAGCTGCAACGCTCATGTTTTCGCATTTCTCCACTGCAGGTTCTGCAGTGCGCTCGGAATTTTTGACAGGGTCAAATAAATGTTATTTCCCTCTCCTGGCTACTTCAGCAGACCACAGAGCAGGCGATGCGTGATGAAGTTTAAAATCCACGTGACCAACTCGTTGCTCTTTCCTGTTTGTGATATCAAAACCCCGCCCGGCGCTGAGAAACACAAATTGCTCGCTATTAATGATGGAATAATAATTTACTTACTCCACATATATGTATCCGAGATCATATATCACGTGTCTCGGAGAAATACCCAAATTGCTCGATAATTTATAATGCAATACCGATTACTACTACCACCAATTACTAAATACCGATTACTAAATAAAGTTGTTACCAACCAAATACCGGTTACTTACTGCGCATATATGAATCCGAGATCATGTATCACGTGTCCCGGAGCAATGCTTAGCTTTCGAAATAAACAAGGAGCCAACCAAAAAATGGGTGTCTCAATATTTTTAGGCATGAAATGCTTTTAGCTCCCGTGAAGTATGTCGAAAACATTAGCTGTGGTGTAGCTCTGGTTAAACCCAGATGGAAGCGGAAGCTTCTTGCCTGCTACATTTCCCTTTATCACGCCCTATCAGTGTAAGGTGCTACATTATTGGGAACACTTAAGCTCATCCTTTAAGAGTATGACGCGAGAGCGTAAGCCACCAGCCCACATATAAAGTCAAGCTTCAACCAAGCCGCGTGGACGTGCCTGCGTGTTGTGGAGGTAATGAAAATGCAAACGGTTCTGGCAAGCTGATTCTGATGTCACCCTCCCATATGAAAGGAGCGATCCGAGTTACAGCTCCATGGGGGCACCGTGAATGCAAATGTCATGACAGGCTGATTTTAATGTCCCCCTCTCACATGAAAGGAGAGAACCGAGTTAGCGCTCTTTCTGGTACCCGCTGACGCTGAAGGCTCGAGTTGCTGCCGTAGTGAAGCTTCCGCTTCAAAAACATTTCCGAGAGCACTGCAGATTCTGCAATGGAGAGATGCGTAAGCCTGTGCGTTGCCGTGTTGTCCGCGAGATGTGTCAGTGGGATTCCGCGAGTGACAGATACTGCACCTTTTCTTTTATTGTAAACCAATTATAGAACGCCGGTGAACTTCGATGCGTTTAACGGAACGCCCAATAAGGTTCGCACGATATACCGTGTGCGAGGGTGGCAGTTCCTGGCCCTACGGGGCTGGGGCGGTAGGCCAACGCCGCTTGCGGCGGGGGCGCCAGCCACTGAATTTTTATCTGTTGTAGACCGTCATTACACCAGCCGCCGCTTAGGTGGTGGACGACGGCTGTTGTTGCGGCGCGCGTCTTTCTCTCCCTCTTCTTTTCCTTTCTCTATTTTATTATGCCATCGGCCATACCATGATGAATACACCGGTTCTCGTCCGTTCTTCTGTCCGCACGAGACAGCGGAGGTGGCTCAGCTACAGAGCCAGTAGCAGGTCCGTGCATTTTCTTTTCCTTCTTCCTACAGCCACAACAACAACCTTCTTCCTACAGCCAGCCCCGCCGGGGTGGTGCAGTGGTAAGACGCCCGACTACTGTGCCGGAGTACCCGGGTTCGAACCCGACCTCGGCGGCTGCGTTTCGATGGAGGCGAAACGAAGAGGCGTCGTGTGCTGTGCGATGTCAGCGCACGTTAAAGATCCCCAGGTGGTCGAAATTACTCCGTAGCCCTCCACTACTGCTCCTCTTTCTCTCTTTCCGCCTTCACTCCCACCTTCCTCCCTTCCCTTACGGCGCGATTGCGGTGTCCACAGAAAACAAGTGAGACAGTTACCGCGCCTTTCTCTTCCTATAAATAAATCAGTTCCTACAGCCACAACAACAATGTACCGTGTGCAGCAGTAACACTGTCTTTCGCATTTCTCCACTGCATATTCTGTACTGCCCTCGGAATTTTCAGATGTAGTTAGTTGATTACTCTCTTTACACACTTTCTAGCTATACCCATCCATTTGTGCACGAAAAATGCCTTGTCCCGTTCGGTCACGTTCAAACATTTCAAATTTACCACCGCTAAAATGCCGACGTTACCAGAAGTCGAGTACCACATGGCCCAATTCGGACGTCGCCATACCCCTCGCGGCTATTCCAACGTCTGGTTAACTTAATTGGCTCTAATTAATACCTAATTAACCCACATGCACCAAATATTTCTCACAGTGATATTGTCTCATCCTCTAATGCAACCATTATTTTTCTGGCAACTCGTTTCGCTCAAACGTAATCGTGATGGAGAAATCTGGCGATACGAAACTGTCGACGTACAATGCTTACGCAGTAGTAAAACCGAGAGCTAACATCCGGACACCGCTTCTCCTTCATCCGGGCTACTCTAGCCACCGTATCCGGGCGCCGAACGAGATTTCATGAGACGAGTTCGATGATGTTGAATTCCAATGGAAGATCGCGAGCACTCGGCCGGAGCAGCAACGGAGCGCCTCGCTCGCGCTAAGATCCCTTCCTCCATATTTGCCATTGGAACGCGTTCGCTCCCGCGGGAGCACTTGGTTAATAATAACAATAAGTGCAAGAAAAGCTTTTGAGGCGGCGCTAGACGCGACCGGATTATCATCAACAACAACCGGATTATCCCAGCACCCCATGAGTGAAAGGCGAAAGCTTGAGGTCTCATCTTGTCTAGCGTTCCTGCCATCCGATCCTACACTTGAACGAGCGCCAAGAAACGCCACGCGACAGGAGCGATGGCGTACCATACAAACGCACACATTTCGGAGACAGTGCGACAGCTACTGCGCCGGTCGTGACATGTAACGGAAGCAGGTACAACGTCACGCTGGCTTCAGGCCAAACCTGCCGATTTCGGCAGAGCAAATATTGTCGCTCCACAGAGCGATCCGGGATCGACGCGAGATTCCGATCTGCCATTGAAACAGACAACTTGCGCTCCCGTTCTGCTACAATATTCTAGTTCACTGTAGTTCTGCCATTGGAATAGAATTGCTCTGGCCAGAGCAGAAAAACCTACTCCGGATCTGCCATTGGAATTGAACATTAGGGTTTCGCGTTCACCCCCTCCCCTCCAAGGGTGTCACACTTTCGCGCGTCTAGAACGCCGCCCGACGCTGGCGGTCGAAGCTGCATGCAGCAGCTCGACTAGCGTTCCGGCATTTGCAAACGAGTACCATCAACAACCAATGGGCTTTGCCCGTAACCATTCCATACTTACCTCTGCTCTCAAATATGAGAGAGGCAGTAATTGTTTTGTTTTTTCTGCTTCCACGCATGCTCGCAGAAAAATATGAGTTGAGCTCCCTGTGAAAGAGCACTTTCGCGTCTGAGCTGCAGCCTTTCACCCAGACGATTCACAGCATAGAGCGAGATTAGAAGGCGGGAAAAAGCTAAAAAGAGCTCCTTAACCCACCGTAATCCTCCAGATCCCAAGCAATGCAACGTAATCAATTCTTAATCCTTCGCAATCTATAAGAACACTTTCCCATCGCAGTTTACCTTTATTCCGCCATACTTTCTAACTTTTTCATATATAATCCACTCCCAATCCAAGTCCATGCTTAAATAAAAAAAAAAAAGAAAAATAGAGGGTCTCATCTGCTTGTTAACAGCGTTCATTGCAGTGTTACATATAATTATAATTGGTTTACAGGAAAGAAAAGGCGCAGTGTCTGTCACACTTTCTCCGGCATGTGATTTTAGACGGTACACCATCGCTCCTGTCGCGTGGCGTTCTTTGGCGCGCGTTCGAGTGTGGGATTGCCGATACCAGGAACGCTAGACAAGAACACATCTTGGGGAATATCGTGCTCAGATCCAACGCCTCCTAGGCGATGGCAGATCTCGCCCACAAATCTCGCGCACAACTCTCACGCACGGGATTTCGTTCCATGAGCCTAGAAAAGCTTTCGCCTTAAAATTCTGAGAGCACTACGGGCATCCGAGTTGCACAGGGTACTAGAAACCCGAGGTATAATCAAGGCAGAAGACAGGCCAGAGCCGCGGGCCTGCTACGAAACTACAGAAAAGCGAGGGAAGCGCGCATCATCGGTATCATCAAGACGATCGATACCATGTCGCGGTCGTCGACACCTTGGTCGACACTGCCAGAACGCTTGTCCATTAAGCCAAGCATAAAGTCCCGACACGCTGAAGTGGCCGAAGAATTAGCCATCGCACTTGTCATATCTGATCCTGATTGCGAGGTCGTTGTCAGCGGTGGCCATAAAGAATTGCACCAAAAGGAGAATGTCCGTGGAAGCCTGCCGAATATTCGAAACTCTCACCGGACAACAAGGTCGAGCTAGTTTGGATCCCCGCACACATAGGGAACGTTTCTTCGCATCTCACCAACCTCAAAGAAGTCACTCACTCCGTCGCATGATGTCTCGCCTACCGTGCCGGAGAGAGTCATGGCGAAGAAACGGGCAGTGAGAGGCAAACGAGCTCTAATGACTTAACCAAAGTCTTCTACCTGACCCGCCGGACCTTCCATCCGCCTAGCAGCAAACTATGCAGAGCTCAGGCCGGCCCCTTAGAGGCAATTACAAACATATACATACCCTAACCCGCTGCTGTACAACACGATTTACCCCGAAATATATGACACCAACGCATGCAAGGTCTGCAAGACAAGCATAGCAACACTTAAGCACGTAATCTGAAAGTGCAAGGCGCAATTGACAGATGCTAATCCCAAAACCCTCTCGTTGAGATGGTCCGCCGCTCTGCGCAGCTCCAGCCTCAACGACCAACTCTGGGCCGTCCAGCAGGCCCTCGTGGCGGCGAAGAGGCGTTCCCACGTGGTAGACTAGGCCCGGCCGCGTTAAGCCCTGCTGCACACCAAATAAAGTTATTCCTCCTCCTCATCCTGCGTAATCTGCAGCGGAGAAATTGCTTTTGTTCATCGCGCGCCCCCTGTCGAACACAAACAGCGTTCCGTTTAAACGCATCAAAGTTCACCCCAACGGTAAAGGAATTATGTGTGCCCCGCCGGGGTGGTGCAGTGGTAAGACGCCCGACTACTGTACCGGAGTACCCGGGTTCGAAACCGTTTCGATGGAGGCGAAACGAAGAGGCGTCCGTGTGCTGTGTCAGCGCTCGTTAAAGATCCCCAGGTGGTCGAAATTACTCCGTAGCCCTCCACTACGGCTCCTCTTTCTCTCTTTCCACTTTCACTCCCACCTTCCTCCCTACCCTTACGATGCGGTTCAGGTGTCCACGGAAACAGGTGTGACAGATACTGCGCTTTTCCTTTCCTGTGAACCAATAATTATTATTATCAATTATGATGTGCATTTCACGATCGCGGGCGTGGCCGAGAATGGAAGTGCTGCTACACATGCGCTAATTTTAATGAATCACGCTGCCTGAGCTGGCCATGCTGTGTGCTTGTTGCGTAATATGGAGGTGTTGGTAATATTTTGTGTGTGTAAAATCAGGTTTTGAAGTTTCCAATGAAGAAAAAAAGATGTGGCGCAATTGGTTAAAGCTCTTTGCTATGAATCCGAGCTATGGAAGCTCTATTCCCGATGGAGGCAGGATTTTTATTTTTCTGATGACGTCATCAGGATGACTGACAAGTGAAGTTCCACGGAGTCTCGCGAAAAAGTGGGATGACTTCTCACGGACGCATGCATGAACGGACACGCTGGCGCTTTCACCATAAAATTCCTCGTCATCCACTCTGGTTCAACTTGACCCGATGTAATCCACTCTCAATCCAGCACAATCCATAACAAGTGCCGTCACGTGGGCCACGTTTTATCCACCCTGATCTATGGCCTCGGATGGAGCAGCCACGCGCAAACCGGGATGTGCTTCGTAAACGCCTCACGCCGTGAAAAAGAAAATACTGCTGCGATCTCACTTCGTGAGCCAGCCGTGAATGGCAGCCGAATCAGCATCAAATTGATAGGAACTAGGAAATGGAGCTTCTGCTGCGTTCCCATATTTTCCTGTCTAAATCATCGAGTAAGAAGTGGCCAGTAGAGATTCACGTCAGTTCACCAAAATTGGCAATAGATAGAAGAAAACTTAGAGGGTCTCTTAAATGTCTCTTAAGAGGAGAATGGCGAAAGCCTGCGCTTCCTATCCTATAAATAGCCTCCTATCTTTAGCCTCTTGTCGGCATTCGTTACAGTGCTACATATAATTATAATTGGTTTACAGGAAAGGAAAGGCGCAGTATCTATAATACTTTCTCCGGCAAGTGTGAGTTTGGACAGTACACCAATGCTCCTGTCGCGTGGCGTTCCTTGGCGCGTTCAAGTGTGGCATTGCAGATGGCAGAGACGCATGCCGCTTTGGCCAATCAAACGCCGCAAAAACGGGACACACACTGTCCACGACAGCATGAGCCATTAGACTTTCGCCTTAAAAACGCTACCCCTGCGAACGCGGCTTCCTACGAAAAAAAGCGCCCTTAATTGCCACATGTACCGCTGGTTGCGTCCGATGGCAACAAACTCTAAAACACTAATACAATACAAAATGAGCCAGCAAGCACAGAACATATTTTATTCTTAAAGTTAACACGGCAAAATTTGATTCTATTTTTCGTTTTTGTTATAAAAAAAGCAACGAGGCACCAGCCTTGAGCAATGCGTGAAAGTGGCAATGAAACCAACGGGCTTCGCGAGCAATGTCGTCAGTCCATTGTCTCTCGCAAAATTTTTATCACGGCCCCAATCTTGACGGCGGGTCCTACCTTTAAGCCCATGGTTACAATCAGGTGATGCTCATTTAGCAGAAACATAGCTTTTCCATCTATAAGCTGGTCACGGAATTCCACTGCATATTTCGCACAACCCGGTACCTTTTCCACGAAGCTTGCCACCTCCTCAACCGTCCACTTGCTGGGAGGTTTGATACTTAGAAGCGGGGGTGTCTCAGACGCGGGTGAATGCGTTTGCTTCGAAAAGCTCAGGGAAGGTGTTGGGTCACCAGTCACAGCAGTCTGGTCGGGGTTGCTGGCGACGCTCGGTGTCAGCAGTGGAGGAAGAACCGGAAGAACAGGTACCAGGTTCTCATATAAAGCTCGTGTAGGCGTCGGTCCAGTTGTTGCCGCCATGGTGACAGTTCTGGCATGTTCCCGGTTCGCGCACCCATTCGAAGGAAAAAGTGCGGTAGGGTCCAAATCTCGGCGCAACCCAGTCAAATTTTCGTCGAGAACAGTTCTCACGTAGTGGACGGCAAACTGCTCCAAGCTATCTTCAAGGGTGAACTTCTCGATGAATTGCGGCGTGGCGTTCGGCGTGACATCGGACATAAGACGCGGAATTTTTGACGCAGACAGCGTTCCCTCTCTTAACTCGCCATCCTTAGAAGGCAGGGAGTTTTTGCAAGCTTCACCAGCCTTCCCGTTGTCAGCCATATATTCTTCCTTTGATCGCCGCCTCACGGCTCGCACCATGCAAGAGAACATGATAAGCAGAAAGGAACCACTAAGAGCACCGCCCTTGGTACTTCTGGCGTCAGTGAGTTGTATCTCCTCTAGGAGGCGTCCAAATTAAACACGAGCTAATGATGATAGCGCTCGAAACGCAGTCACCACGCTTGCGTTGGTGTTCGTGAACATACGTTCTTGATATCTACACGTCAGCGTCACTTGGCGTCATTTAAAGCATTGGGTTCTTTCCAAGCCTTGTTTCTCTAAAGCAAAAAAAAAAAGTTGTGGTTTAACTCTGGTTAATCCTAGTTGAATTGCGATAGCAGGCAAAAGAAGTTTCCGCCGTTGCTATCGCAATTCAACTATCCTATCAGTGTAAGGTGCTACATTACTGGGGACACTTATTGGGGGGGGGGGGGGGGGGGGGGCGACGGCTCCCCTTTCTCTCTTTTCACCTTCACTCCCACCTTCATGCCCCGCCGGGGTGGTGCAGTGGTAAGACGCCCGACCACTGTGCCGGAGTACCCGGGTTCGATCCCGACCTCGGCGGCTGCGTTTCGATGGAGGCGAAACGAAGAGGCGTCCGTGTGCTGTGCGATGTCAGCGCACGTTAAAGATCCCCAGGTGGTCCAAATTACTCCGTAGCCCTCCACTACGGCTCCTCTTTCTCTCTTTCCACTTTCTCTCCCACCTTCCTCCCTTCCCTTACGGCGCGGTTCAGGTGTCCACAGCTACAAGTGTGACAGATACAGCTCCTTTCCCTTCCTGTGAACCAATTATTATTATTATTATTATTATTATTATTATTATTAGGAAGAAAGCTTTCTTTGATAACTCAAGAGGCAGTGCCCTACTTTTCGAAGCTAGGTCAGGGTGCCTTAGAACATGTACAAAAAGAAATTTAACCATGAAGATCACACATGTTTCAGTATGTGGTAAATCCCCAGTAACGACTGTGATGGTATCCATCCGGAAGTCGATGCAGGCGCAGTCACTCTTTCTGAGCCCCTGGGTTTTAGAAATACCAGTGGCCGGGTGAATGAACCAGCGGTGGAAGCTAGCAAAAGAACGATTGGAAGATTGGTGGCCTAAAAGCAGAAAAGTAACATATTATGTAGAAACAAAGATTCAATAAATGGAATGATGGTATAGTTAACCGTTAAAAAACAACTAAGATATAGGGGAGGGGGGGGGGGGGGGGGTAAAAAGTTTAGCGCCCATAGGAATACATCGAACCAAAATATTTCAAAGCAGTTTTCTAATTTCAGGGAGCATCTATGATGTTTTTATTCGGTACAGAGCAACCATAAACATTCTAGAACAGATCATGAAAATATGAAATCTCATTACCGAGGCGAAGTAACTTTAAAACACCCCGAAACATGGGGGCGCGAGTTGGCAGGACGACACATAGAAACACGTGTATAAGCAAAACTTACCGCAACATATTTTCCTCGTTTCGCCAGTACCAGTACTAGTAGTGGTGGTCGGTCGTTAAACATGAGCCAACGCTTTGAAGAAATGTGTGACAAAGCGTGCTGCGTAAGTTGCGGAGGCAATCTACTTTTAAAACCCCTCGTTGTCTACAACCCTTGTTGGAAACGTATTGCGGCACCGCGGCCCAAACACAATACTATATCTAAAGAACGGTTCGCAAAGAAGCTGACTTCGCGGCTCCGAAAGCAGTATTTTGTTAAAAGCTGGTGCACTATATTTTAAGACCATGATGAAACAACATTTCGCGTCTGAAATCTCTGTAAAACATATCAATAAATATATGCGGCGCGTTTCAAGACGAATCCCCGCGTCTAGGAAAAGAGACGCCCCAGGCGGCTTCCTTTTTTTTTTTTTTTTTGTGTGTGTGTGTGTATGAACGTCTTGTACCACGCCCCGACATCATGTTGCATGGCGGAAGTATAAAAAAAAAGAACAATGAAGGGCTGGCGACGCGCAGGAGTCGGGTAATACAGTATCTGTGGACAATTGACAGTCCACACTGAACCCTGGTCAATCCCCCTTCGTGGGTATGTGCCATTTATCAACGAAGCCGCGTAAGGCAGTAATGATGCTGCCAAGACACGGTTCCTTTAGAGGAATAAAACGCAATATAACGGGCACGACGGGCGGGGTGCATCGCCCAAGACACCAGTGCAGCTCTCCCAACCCTCGTAATTCGCTGCTCCGGAGTTTTAAGCATGATATACATTTAGTGGCCATTGTCGACGCGCCGCCGAATGAGGGACGGCTTCGAGCCTGAGGCGAACGTAAACGCTAAACAAACATTCATGGTTCACATCGTAGCGCTTACATTCTGTGTTGCTGCACTTCATATATATCTGCCTAACGGCGACAAAAATGTCACCAAATCCGGAAACAAGATGATGCAAAAACACAAGCACACACTCTTATTCTGTAGGAAAAAAAATGCCTTAATGTGTTCTGAGTTACACAAGAAGCGGACACGCTCGGAGAAATGTTCACATAGCGTGGCGTCGTAAACAGCATGCGCCACTCTTCATCGGTGAGCCGTCTGCGCAGGTATGAAGCTGGACAAACAAGGAATGAACGCGACTCCTGAAAACAGTGCTGGAACGGCGGCTGCAAAGTGTCCTACTTTTTCTTCTCCATCACCTTAATCATTTTGCACATCTTGAGAGCCGGTCCCAGCTTCATGCCAATGAATTCCATCAAGTGCTGCTCATTGAGCAGGAACAAAGCTTTCCCGTCAATGAGCTGGTGGCGGAACTGATCGGCGTATTGCGCGTAGCCTGGAAGCCTCCTGACGTAGCCTGCCACGTCGTTAACTGTCCACTTTTGCGGCTTCTTCGGCGCCAAAATCGATAGTCGCAGTTGCATGAACTGCGTCCGCTTAGCGATGTTTTCGTCAGAAACCTGGTCCGAAGGATCTTCAATGATTGGAACCGGAATCTGGATCGGGACAGGGAATGGAGCCAATGCCAGCCTCGTCGCCGCAGCAAGGTTCTGGTCTGCAGCCATGGCAGCTGCAAGGCCCAGAACCGAAGGCGGAAGCGAAGTCGAAGTACAAACCTGGGTTGAAGTCTGCGTCAACTCTGTTGTTGCGGGTGAAGTCACTGTTTGCCCAAGATCTCGATGTGAAGGCGGTTTTTAATGCGGATTCGGAGCTGTTGGACACTGTCCGTCCAAGTCCACGAGTTGCGAAGTCGGTTCTTTCTTTGCAGCTTTTTTCACAGGTGCGAACGGAAACGGTTCCAAGCGTTCTTGGATTACGTACCCGTCAATGACGTGCGTCTGAACGTTGGGCGCAATCACTAGCCGATCTGGCAAGTGACGAAACAGCTCCGACATGGACAGCATTTCGACCTCCAACTCTTGACCGTCACAGGGTGTGGACTCGGCCTCGGTCGGTACTAACAGCATGGCGTAGCTCCTCGTCGTTGTTCATAATCGTGGCTCTGGATGAAGGCCTCACAAGCGGGATGGAATGATGTAAGGCAAAGCAGCGTTTAGCGCACCTGGAGCCGATGAGGAATTTTCAGAACGTTGTCTCGAGAATGCAGCGTGCGGGCTCGCTGATGGCGATGATTAGGGCATCATTAGCACGCGGGATAATAACCGGAAACAATCTTTGTGAATTGGATTGGAAAACATTTATGGGATCCGCAGATAAAGATTGACTTGTATATCATCCTCCGTTAAAAGAAGACTGGGTTGATGGTCGGAGAAAGAGAAAGTAGAACTTTTTGTTTACACCAGAGGATGAAGGTGCTCCGGAGTACTGATTGCTCTCAAAAACCTGCTCAGAAAAAATGCTTCGTGCGCTCAGAAAAAAAAAAAAAAAAGAAGAGAACACAGATGACCAATCTCATCGATTCATTGCTGCGACTTACTTTAGCATCGTTGTAACTTCGCCCCGCCGCGGTGGTGCAGAGGCTATATACTACCAAGACCAGCAAGGTCTAGTACAGCGGGCTCAACGGGCGGCAGTAGCTAGCGGAGCCCTGGACAGAGGGCAACCGACCATTGTGTAGAAATGGACGAGGTCGACGGAGAAGACTCTTCTGGATGCAACAAGGAGACATCTCTGAAGGCGTCCAAAAAACCGCCAAAATAATATAGGGCTAAATAAAGTTTTAGAGCGCAGCTCTTTGGCGCTCGTTCCTGGGTTTCACGTCGGCGTCGGCCTCGTAACCAGCGCCTCCCCACTTTCATCCCCCCAGTTCGAGCCGGCGCTTGGCAACCGAAGCCTCGCAGGAAGCGCGGAGCAACCGGAGAACACAAGGAAAGGAAGGGGGTTCGGGGGGGGGGGGGAGGGGTCGCCAGATGAAGCGCTAGCAGCGACTGTCTGATGCCGCTGCCGCCGTTAGCGAGTCAAGACAACGTGACCGTGTAGATAATAATAATTGGTTCACAGGAAGGGAAAGGCGCAGTATCTGTCACACTTGCTCTGTGGACACCTGAACCGCGCCGTAAGGGAAGGGAGGAAGGTGGGAGTTAAAGTGTAAAGAGAGAAAGAGGAGCCGTAGTGGAGGGCTACGGAGTAATTTCGACCACCTGGGGATCTTTAACGTGCGCTGACATCGCACAGCACACGGACGCCTCTTCGTTTCGCCTCCATCGAAACGCAGCCGCCGAGGCGGGGGTTAGGCCGTGTTTGGTAGCTACCGCCTCGGGAGTTGATGGCGAGAGCTGGGGTATTGGGGCCCCTGTTTTTGCGCAGCTGTGCTTGGCGGCGCGCCAAAGGTCCCGCTAAAGGTCAATGGTAGCCACCGCCTCGCTACGCGAAGGGCTGAAAAGTGAAAGTAGTATTGCTTTCGCAGTAATATGGGGACGCCTACAGACAGGTACATATTACACACTAGCCCGTTTAAACACAATGCACCCCGGGTTCTGCGACCCCAAATGTAAATATTGCGGGGAGAAGGAAGGCCTGCACCACATGGTGTGGACATGCCCACACAATCCGCCGTATGACCCAAATGCAGTGCCAAAAATGAGGGGTGGGAGGCTGCCCTGTCCAGTTCTGGACTAGAGGCCCAACGGGCCCTCTGACACGCAAGCGGATAGCAGGAGCAGCCG
>JAJIZL010122697.1:1732-33891 GCA_023969395.1 Amblyomma maculatum | reverse complement strand
TGTGGGGTGAAACATAGAAACCCATATGTTGGATGCAAGACAGGTGTTGTGTACAGGCTTTCACTCTCTTGTGGAGCCAGTTATATAGGACAAACAGGACGATGTATTAATAAGAGACTACAGGAACACCGGAACAATTTGGAAAGGGGAAAGGAAAAAACGTTTCTGGTATCACATTGCCATTCATGTGAAATAATGAAGAAGGAGAAGCGCACTCCTAAGTTTGACAGTGTTAGGATTTTGTATCGCCACAAAGAGAAGATGACGAGAGAGATAGTGGAATCATATTTTATTTCAATGGACAATAAGTGTGTCAGCAAGACTTCTCTTGCTCTTGCAAGCAAAGAGGTGTCTTTTTTAAGTGATTTTTTGTGCAGCAGGTGAATCCAGGGGTTGTTTCACGTGACTGTTTCGTTTTCTTCATGTTTGTTTTTTCTGGGCCTTGGAGTAAAGGGCTTAGGAATAGTTGTGAGTCAGCGCTTGTACTGTGGCTTTCTTTTATCTTGTCCTTTGTCTTCGTGTTCGCGCTGTTTATATTAATAATGATGTGTTTGCATTTCGCCTCCATCAAAGTGCGGCTGCCATCACTGGGGTTAAATATCACGATGTTGGGGTAAGATCGCAATACTGAGACATCTCAGCGTGTAACCTCTCCAGGATTACAGCTGTCACATGCAAGGCAGATATTCATGTTCAGCTTTGGACTGACAAGCGTAAACGTGTACCATTTGCGTTTGCCTATCTTTTCAACGCAAAAAAAAAATTATGGAAAAGCTAAAAAAAATATAATATAGGACTAGTCATTAACACATGTAAAGCACACTTGTTCCGTTATTAATGGTGAAGTGGCCTTCAATAACAGCACTAAGCCTGAAGGAAGGTGCTGTGCCTGGCAGCTAATATTTTCACCTGTAGTTAATGAGCATCTTGGGGGTGCGGGCTGAGCACTTTATTTTCTGTCGACTCCAACATGCGAAAACTACATAATATGCATTCCCAACTTTGTGCAACGCCGGGTTAAAGTATTGCCGTTCAATGCTTTTTGCAAGCTTCAAAACAATAGGCGTGTACTTTGTAGAAATAGCCCATTTTCCGAGTTTCAAGCTCCGCAGTGCAGTCTGATAAATTGTTGATCACTTATTTTGGTCTGAATGTTGCACAGCGCGCGTCAATAAGTTCACGACGCTCTCTTTACGTGACATTTTCGGACTTACCACTGAATAAACACTGACATGCACGTGAAACATCGGCGGTCATAAATGAACACCATCTATGTGAATACGCTCAGCGCACTCATCACAGCACTCTCGTAGGACGTAGTTTTCCGGACATCATGTATCTCACGAAAAGCACAAACCGGCGCCTATACCTCCAGCCATGCAGCAAACAAAAATGACGCAATGCTTGTATTAGATCATGGTGGACTACAAACACGCAGGCGGTACCCAACAGCTTTTTCAGCGCCGCTTGTCTGTATACAACTTGCACCACCGCAAAGCATCAGCAGAAAGCGACGCGTTACGTGATGCATTTGACCACTGATGGAAGTGAGGAAACCTTGAAGAATCGAAACTACAAAACTACCATCGTAGACGATAATCCACAGCATAACGTACCAAATGAGCGAGCGTGAGGGCCTCGGGCTGGCTGGCCGTCATCAATACCATAGCCTCGACGATTACATATGCGCTTGTGCTTCTCTGTCGCGGTCCAAATCACGTAAACCTATCAGGCCATCACGTAGTCTATCACCCATTGCTACAATCACACATCCGAGGACCTCGGATCCGTCCTGGTTTTCCGATGTTTCCCGGAGAAAAAACGCGTCGTGTCCGCCTGACGTAAACACCACCGATCGGGTCCGTGAGATATATTTCCCGGATCTGCCTGGCTTTTCCGACGTATCCCGAAGAAAAACACACCGAGTACGTCGGATGTAGTACCTTTAAAGCCATTGATCGGGTCCGTCCGACGTACCTTTAGCCACAGCCTTTATATATTCACTTCACAGCTACAGCACATGTATGTTGAATCTGTTTGACGTCTGAGAATTCCCCGCCCGTCGCGCCTGCCGAGGCAAAGGTGTGCTCCGCTGCAACAGGGATGTTTGAGGAAGACTAGAAAACTACCGAGCCTGAATTTCTCCTTACGAGAGTACTTTCGTGAGTTCTAGAGTAGCGCCAAGAGAGCGGGCACTTCTAAGCGGTCACCGTGGGCAAACAGATGCGAACCAGAAATGAACCTGCAAATATTCTGTCATTTCACGGTCAGTGTCAATATGTGGTTCACGGTGTGTACATAATCGTGTTTATTTTTTCAAGTGTCATCACAAATGTCATCACCAGATACTCTATATCATCATCACCATCAAGTGTCATCACCAGATACTTCTATATCATCCCAAACAGGGCTTTGCTTGGTAGAACATTTTGCTCCAGCCTCACAGCTGTGCATCAGTACAAGGCACAACCATATCCGCACTGGCACTGCTGCTTCCAATGTGCAGGTCCTGATAATTAAACAGCAAATTTTTATTCCACGCCCACTATTCTGATTTTCACTAATATGCATGAGATAATTACGAGGGCTCTGTAGGCTCTTGTTCAAAAGAGAAAGAAGTTTGAGCCAGAAAACCATTGGCAGATTTCATTGAAAACATCAAAGAATCACTGCTTTCAGATCTAGATAAATGCTGCACTTAACATTAATCACCATTACCCTGTCAGGCAGCATCTCCAGTGTACACCTATTCTAGTAGCATTTTGTAGGAAAGCAAGCATTCATTAGCATTCATCCATTTCACTTCTCAAGGAAAAGAAAAAAAAATCTTTGGACAACACCGAACCTAAATACAAGTCGACTTTATTATTCTAGATGGCTTGATTTGTAGCACTACACCGGTAACCTATGGAAATATTGTATATTGCCGAAATACCTCCTCCCTCTAGCAATGCACCACATGGATGAAGCACAAGCATAAGAACAGCAATGGAACAGCCATTAGCAAGATAAAAATAAAACTGCTGCCAATTGTACATTCAGTTTCAGCTTGAATTGTCTAGGTGTGCATAAGAATTTCAACTGTTGATAATTTCACAATTAAGAAATAAAATCTGCACCTGTTTCAAACCAAAACGTTTTTTGCATGAATCGAATGCACTGCATAGAGAAAAGGTGTACCAATTAAGTTTGTTCTACAGCATGAACAGCTTCTTTGTTTCAAAACAAAGAAAATCTTACAAAACATACTGCACAACTCCTGAAAGAATGCTTGGGTCCAGGACTTAATTCAGAGTGGTCAGGGTGCTCGACTTCTGTGGCCACGGATGCGGGATCAAATCACAGCCGGAGGCAGAAAGCAAGGCGCCCATAGGCTGTGTGATGTCATTGCACGCTAAAAAACCCCAAATGGTCTAAATTTCCTAACTCCTCCACTACAGCATCTCGTACAGCTTGAGTCACTTTGGGACATTAAATCCCACAAACCAACCAACGAACTAAAGTCAGAAAACACACAATTAAATGTGGCGCAAACCGTAAACAGAATGGTTTTGTGATTTGCATTCTGACACAAAAAAGGAATTCTCCCCTTAATAATATGAGGATATACAAATAAAATGTTCTATTTAATTAGCTGATATAGATTAGAAACATTACACTGTTTCATTTTAATGAGTGCCAAAAAACTTATGGTCATGAAATTGAGTAGCTTTAAAAGCTCCATGATAAAATCTTACCTACAGACCTTACGTTTCAAAAGAAGCAGAGTTTTTATGTGCTGCAAAATGCTAGTAACACATATTCAAAAACCCTAGATGGCCGAAAGTATTTCGAATCAAACACAAACTGCGTCGCAAAACCTGCATGCAAGTTAGAGATTAGGGCGACATGCTGTGTTGTCCCATATCATTTCATATTGCTCTGTTTCAACAAGAAAAAGAAGACCACAAGCTAGAAAGAGAAGGCGTGTCCCTGTGATCATTTAAATTGGCTTGCTGCATTACAAAAAGTCATCCTGTGTACCAAGCTTCTGCAACTTAGCAGCAAAACTGCACTCTTCTGAGGATGCCAAGCTGGATGCACTTCACAAAAAACTAACCAGCAATTCTCGCACCTGGTTTGTGCACACCACTGCATGTGTTGTACATAGGTGCACTCTTTGACATGGTCAATATACCTTCAGAGCCAATTTACTGCTGTGTGCCCAGGATAACGCAACCTTAACATTCATCACTGTTCCCAAGTTTGGACATCGGTCATATTCATTGTAATTAGCCAGACTATACCCACTGCAGGGCAAAGACCTCTCCCCTATTCCTCCAATTTACCCGGTCATGTGCTAACTGCATCCACTTGACCCATGCGAAAATCCTTAACCACTTCCACCCACCAAACTTCCTGTTGCCACCTGCTACGCTTTCTTTCCCTTGGAATCCAATTTTTTACCCTTAATGACCATCGGTTATCCTCTTTTAGCACTACCTTCCCTGCCCATGCTCTTTTCTTCATTACTTCCTCTTGAATTTCATTAACTCGAGTTATTTCTCTGACCCACTCTACGTGCTTCCTTTCTCTTAACGTTACACCTACCATTTTTCGTTCCATAGCCCCCTGCGTTGTCCTCAACTTAAGAAGAACCCTTTTACAGGGTATTCAGTGCAACAAAGACACACGCAAGAAAGAGGACATCATGGGCGCCCATGTTGAACTCTTTCTTGTGTGTATTTGCATTGCACTAAATACCCTGTAATTATGTGACAGCCAACTAGCTCAGCAGTTAACTCTTAAAAAACCCTTTTCGTTAGCCTCCACATTTCAGTCGCATAGGTGAGTAAGGTAAGATGCAGCTGTTGTATACTTCCTGAGTGACACCGGTAAGCTGCTAGTCATAATCTACGAATATTTGCCAAAAGCGCTCCATCCCAATCTTATTTTCCTAGTTATTTCCCTTCCATGGTCTGGATATGCGGTTACTACCGGTCCTAAGTAGACATATTCGCCTACTAATTCCAGTGCTTCGCTACCTATTGTGAACCTACCTTCCCGAGGCTGTTGAGCATTACCTTAGTCTTCTGCATATTGATTACCTTGCTGCGTTTCCTGTCTAGGTCATCAATCCTTCTTTGCAGTTCATCCCGTGAGCTACTTCGCAGATTACCGCGATTCGAGAATTGCAGATTACTGACATATTCTCCATCCGCCCTTATCAACTGCTCCCATTCCATGTCTCTGAATACTTTCTCTTAGTAAGCTGTGAACAGTACTGGGTAGGTCGTGTCTCCTTGCGTAATACCTTTTTATATGGGAATTTTGTTACTTTATTTATGCAGAACGATGGTTACTGATTGAACGGGTAAAACTGCTTCTGCGCCTTGTTTGTGCCTGTGTGTTTTTTACGTCCTGTTTATTTTACGCAGTTTTACCCGTTCAATTAGTATGAACCAACCAGCCATTCAGAGTGTATTACTTATGGTTACTGTGCAGCCGCTATATATATCTTAATCCAGTACTTTTACAAACGGCTTGTCTGAGACCTGATTTCACAATGCCTACATGGCTGTCGAGGTTTTTACTAAGTCAAATGCTTTTTCGTAATCAATGAATGCTATGTATAAGGGCTGGTAGCTTAATTGGTTATTATATTCCTAGCATTTTTCTATCACCTGATTGATGATATGGACATGAAATTTTCGAAAACCTGCTTGATCTTTTGCTTGATTGAAGTCTAAGATTGTCGTAATTGTGTTAGCGATTTTGCGATTACGTTAGTAGACACCCTTATATGTAACAGATAGTAAGCTGATTGGTTTGCAATTTTGAACGCCGCTACAATCCATAATTTCAAACTTCCCGCGTCTCGGCTGCCGATGGCTCTTCTAGTTCCCATTGGTTGAAAATAAAAGAAAACTTATGCTCTATTTTTGGCTTTTCAAACCTTTCAAGAACAGGCTCACTTTTTATTATAGTATTGATAAAATGATTGTTAATTATTGCTGCATTTTTGTATATATATATATATATATATATATATATATATATATATATATATATATATATATACAATACTACTACTCACAATAACTGCTGCGCAGTTCGCATGTGTGTGTATCAACGGTCAATGGTCTGTGTGGCCCACGACCTACTGTATATTGGGTTATCTTTGTGTTATCTGCCGTATTTTACTTCTGCCTGCGTGTCATGTTGGCATCAGCTGCTCCCTGACCACAGCGCGCGTCGTTTACTAACAGCGGTGTATCCGTCCTCGTTTCAAGTGTTTGTGTCGTCTCAGTATGCAGTCGAAGGCAGCGGGAAGTACGTCAGTGGTAAGCCTTTCTCCACTTCTGTATGCTCTCAAGCAGTGCTTACGAGCAATAGCAGGTTAAGCAGAACAGTATATTATTTTTCATTTCCGAAATGTTCATCAAGATACTGCTTGATAAAAGCGCAAAAAGAAATTATTTCAGCTCTATCGCCGCAAGTTGCTTTGTCCCTTGCCTTTTCACTGCTGTGCAAGGTGCCGTCGACGCTTTTATCGCTGCTACCAGACGTCATTGTTCTTAAGTAGGGTCTGCATTTCAGGCAAACATCGGAAAGATTAGTCGAACAGGTGTTCATGAGACTCCCCCGCCCCCTCATGCGAACGAGGCACCCTTCGCGCGAGCGAGCCGCGCTCTCACCGCCAGCGCGTCTCGCGTTACTCATCGAAGCTGTGTGCACTTCGCACTGTCGCGTGCTCTGCTCTTCGGATAAGTGTGCTATGAATTGCCAGCTGTGCTCAGCGGTGAAGGGGCGCTAAAAAACCACGCTACTTGCAGTGGTGAGCTCGACTTCAAAAATTACTCTCTCTCTTGGAGCAACAGTTAACTCGATGAAAAATTCAGAAATGAAAGACAATAAGCTGCTCTACCCAGCCCCTTAACGTTCGTTCTTTTTTTACTGTAACCCTTCCAGGCTGACACTAACATGTCTTCATGGTTCAACATGCACTTCTTTCTTCAAACTGTTTTCTATTTCGATATACACTGATTTACTAGCTGTAACGGTGGTTATAAATGACATCTAGGGAAGCAATATGGCTATTTTCTAATTCCCAAAAGCTTGTTGACAGTTGTAACGAAATGAAAATTTATGTACTTTGAGGATTTCTTGCACAATGTTTAAGGAAAGATTTCGAAAATTTTGAATTCTTTATTGTTTATTGAATGTGATACTCGGTTTCTCACTTTTTCGAAACATTTGAATTTTGCTCAACTCAGAAAAATGTTTTGGAGCAATTTTAGGCTTTCAAACATGCCTTGGGATGAGTCATCGGGAATGTTTTTTGGACCAATCAGGTTGTTGAGTGCAACCTCCGGGACGTTTGGTGCAGAACGACCCTTGTTAGTTTTATATATCGGAAGAGCTCAGTCGCCTGCCTGTACACAAACAAGAGGCCCTTTTAAGGAAGAAGTTTTAACTCATTATTGCCTCTATGCTTATTGGCAATAACATCTGGAAGGGAAACAGTTTCAAGACAAGACACGAGCTTATGTCATGTAGCTGCACATATGTATCCCTTACCGCTTATAGTTTTTGTGATTGCACATTTGACCTAATATTACAGAGCCTGAATTCATAGCTTTGACATTACGAACAGCTCAGCAAACTTGGGCAGTGTGTTGGAGCAGTTTCACGAATTCTATACATCATGCACTTGTGTTCATTTTGGATATCGTACCATATTAGTTTCTATCCACTTATATGGTTAAATGAGATTTTCTTGTTTGCCAGGCATTTAACAAAAGCTTCTATGCGAGCTCTTTTCATGTCTTTTGTGTGTTGTCATGCAGAAGGTCTCTGAGAGCTGATGGCTTCTTTTAAGATATCGTGGACCCCAGTGCCAAGGCTGATTCTTGGCAAAGTCACCAAGTCTGCTAGGTAAGGATTTTTCTGTCATCACGCCATGACCAGCTGCGCTCAAAAGAGCTGTACATAATAGTTTGGGTATTTATTAATTGCAGTTTAATTTGTGATGTGGTCTAATTGGACAGTCCATTTCTTAAAGCTGTAGCCTATACATGCAACACTTATTGTCTGGATGAGGGACCTGTTCAAAAGTGCTTTGCAAGATGAGGCTAACATGTGTGCAGTATTAGATACATTATGACCCTCTAAATAGTAAGTGAAAGTGCATGAGCAATATCACTTGGGGTTCATTTTATTATTTGCATAGTATGACTAGCTACCACCTCCTTGAGAATCAAAAAAGGTGCTTGCTGAGTAACGGTTTTGCACTGTAGGGTCATTGCAAACCGGCTATTTTAGACAACAAGTATGTCTAGAGAGCAAGATTTATTGAAAGGAAATTATAAAGGTCGGCCGACTACTATAAGGGTGGCAGCAGAACGCTGGAGCTGATCAACTGAGAGATCATCTATTCAACTGCACGCTAATTTGTGAGGGCTTGTCTTCTTCCAAGGCCTCATAATGTCCAACCGAAAAAGAGAAAAGGAAATGGAAGTGCCAGGCGAATCGCATTGAAATGGAGAACATCCTTAAGGCATTCAAATCTTTCAAAAGTCCCGATGAGGTATGTTACGTTCATAATTTGTCACCTCCTTGATAGTCAGTAAAGGGTGGTGTAGCAGCTTATGGGGTGAGTTGGTGCATAATACTCAGAATTGCAGTGAAGCCTAGACAAACATAGAAACAAACACGAAACAGGCACACACTACAAACTGTAATACAAAACTGTACCCGAATTTACTCTTGCACACTGCGCCGCAACTTCCTCCTCTACTCTCAAGTACAGCACACTCGCACACATCTTCTATCCCAAGCAGATATATCTGGCCAACAATAAATGTTAGCAAGGTAGCATCCAAGCAACATATACAAGACCAAGACCCTCACTCACATCTTCTAACAAGAGATAAAACTCCCGCCACATAGGCACAAACTAAAAAAAAAACATCTGCAGCTGCCAAGAGAATCAGGTTCACATTCACGCACAATACATCTAAAAAATGAGTCCGGTTTGTGAGTTTGAACACAAAAGACATATGAAGGGAACCCTTATTTGAACCTCTGATTGCCTTGGCCAATCTGGTCAGCTGCAGTTCATTTCTTCTTCACAAGCATAAAATTCTTTTTAATTGTCTAAGGTCTTCTTATTAGGCAAAAGTCGGGATAGGATTGGCAGAGAAATTTTTGAGGCGTTATAGATACAAAAGAAAGACAGCACATGTGTCATTGATGCCTCTTTGTCCATGTGCAAAAATGAAATTTCAGTTCTTAAAGGCTGTTTATGAGTTTTTACGAGGGATCTGTGGTGCATGAGGAATGCTTTTTGGATCGGCTTGAAGACTTACTGAGGACTTCTTGGAAGATGAGCCGGAGCTGTGAAGCCCCGTTGTTTGTCAGTTTGAAGACGAAGGTTATTCCTCTAAAAAATCAATGGCATTAAATACCTTCTGAGCAATAACCTTCGTCTTCTTCAAACTGACAAACAACGGGGCTTCGCAGCTCCGGCGGGACTATACAAAGAGAAGGCAACCCAGAAAATTTAGAATTTTATATTTGTGAGGAAGAAAGCTGGTGCAAAAGCAGTCGTGCTTTGTAATGAACTGCAGCAGACCAGATTGGCCAAGCTGATCAGCGATTGAAAGGAGGGTTGCCTTGATGTATTTTTTTTTTCGTTGAAACTCGGAAAGCGGACTCATTTAGATGTATTGGGAGGGAATGTGAACCTAATTCGTAGCAGCTGCAGATGTTTATTTTTTTTTTAAGTTTGTGTCTGTGGCGAGAGTAGTGACTGTCTTGTTTGGACGATGTGAGTGATAATCTTGGTTTTGTATTTGTTGCTCGGACGCTACCTTGCTAACAGTTATTGTTGGCCAGACATATATGCTTGGTATAGACCAGATTTTTTACCCTCACGCGCAGGCTGCCGGCGCGTTCCTGCTCTAGACACCAGGCGACATATGTCGGGCGGGCCCGGCCAGGAAACTGCGGGACCGCAGATCACGCAGGCGCCTCGCGTTGAATACGCGTGTTTGTGAGCGATCCTTGTTAAATTCTGTAGTTAACGCGCTCTACCGCTTATGCATGTAGGTGTGTGCTGTGCCTCGCTACTGACATTTGTCCTTGTTCTACATAATACTACAGCATTTTGAAGCGCACTGTCCTCTTGACGCAATATACGAAGGTAGGCTACCGTGCAGGTTGCGAACTGTAAATCAGCGTTTATGCGCAGCAGTGGAGTATTTTTTTTCTCGGACTGCCCTTCACAAGCATTGAATGCATATGTCTTGCTTTTTTACTTCTTTTATTCTGCGAATGAAAATGTAGAATTTTGGACCAGACTCCATGGTGTGAGATGTAACCGGATTGGCGAGCTTACGCTAAAGGTTGCTTAGGCAAAGCGTGTTTTCGGCCACCAGTGGTTCGTCTTTGGCTTTCCTTTGCCATTCCTTAACGCGAGTGTAAGTCCGATTATACCAGACGCTTGGGCGAGTTGGGCAATCTACAAGTGCAGACAGCGCAAAAAAAAAAAAAAAATGTGGAGCTGCGTTCCCGATTTTGTTTCATTTTTGGTTGGGGTGTCTGCACTCCCACTAGCAGCAATTCAAATTTTTTATTTCCTTATTTCAAAGAGAAGTCTGCATAAAAAATGGCTGAGCGTAGCAGCTTTTTGTGATTTTTGCCTAAGACTCAAAAACATAATTTCATTAAATGCTATGACCTGGCCGAAATGGCTAACCAGATCTTTCACATACACCGAAACCATCTAAATAGAGAATATTCGTATTCAGCCGCTACTGTGTTAATATTTGTTCAAAACTTGAAAGAAATAGAGAAACTGTGTTGTGCCCTCCAGCCAGTGGCTCTGTGGATAGGGCTCTTCATTGCCGAGACAGAAGACATGGGTTCGATCACGGAAGTTATGGCCGCTCTTCGATGAAGATGAAGGCGCTTGTGTGGTGTGCAATGTCAGCGCACGTTAAAGAACCCCAGGCATTCATTAACTCTCCGGAGCACTTCACTATGGCGTACCTCATAGCCGATGCCACTTTTGGACGCTAAACTTCATACACCACATCAAAACAGTTGTCATGCTTTAGCTAGCATTTCTTTGCTGCAGTTTCTTCCTTTGGCGTGTATGACAATGTACGTGCAGGATAAAAAAAAAAGTATCATGCTTCACATGAAGGCACTACTGTTTGATAAGTGCTAGATTGTCCAGCAATGAAAAGAAACGATCGTAATGCTCCGTTGTTTATAAATAAAGCGCAACAAAACTTGCGTGCTGTTAGGTTGTCGATTCCGATGAGCGCACCGCGATAATTTGTTGGTGTTACTGGCACAGTCGTTGGTCGTACATCAGCTGCCTTCATCAACAAGGCACCAGACAACCTGCATTCACTTTCATCTCGATGTATACTGTATTCTTTTAAGTATAAGTGATTGCATTGTTTGTTACCTACTGTATACATTCAGTAGCTCTCTTCGAGCCATCTTACAGTGGCATCCACCTACTATTTTGGCAGAATCGAGGATGCACTGCTTAATTGTTTTTTTCAAGGAATGGGAGGATGTAGTCTTGGAATGATATATCTTCATTCTTATTGAGTTTATTTTTGTTCTAATTCTCTTGTTTTGGAGGCTTTTTTACATGTAGACATTTTCGCAGCAGCCTACATAACCACAGATAAAGCCCTCAGAAATGAAAATATGCACATACCGTTTACTTCCACAAGGCTCAACCTCATTACTGTGTCCATAGAAGGCACCCTAAATATTCTTGTTTGATGTTTTTGGACACTACGTAAATAATATTTCATAAAACTGCCACATACTTGTTTTATCAAACAGAAGATAGTCGATGGTCGCTTATGGCGACAAATTGGATTCCAAGGTAACTAGAGCATAGCAGGGGGCAGCAGAAAGTTGAGTGAGCGGATGAATTTAAAGTTCACAGGGGTCAAGTGGATGCAGCTAGCAGAGGACCGCGTTAATTGTAAGAATATGAAAGAGGCCTATGGCCTGAAATGGATATATCTCTGCTGATATAATTTTTCCAGACCTGCTACTAGTGTTGCTTTAGTGTCTGTTACATACATCCCGTAATGCTTTTTGCGCTATAAATACCTTGTTGCCTGTTTTTTGTCCTTTTGTACATACATGGCTACTTTATTAGAAGCAGGTGCCGTACATGTTATTGTCATTGCAAAAGGTATCTGAAGCGCCACTTGCTAAAGTCAGAGTCCATACAAGTATCATATTTGACCTGTATTTTTCACCTTCCCTTCCGGTCAACATGGCTCATGCGAAAGTTGGCAGCCCCCACCCCCACCTCTCCGTCTCGCGTTCAACTCTTTGAAGTCACCGGAAGAAATGTAAGCCCCTAGCAAAACTAGAAGGCTGTGACTTTTGATCGTTCAAGATTATTATTTAATGTGTGCATGCTGTATGATGTGACATGTTCTGCTTATCCTATTTAATGCAGTTACATGTGGCCTGAAAACTAAAACAGCACTTTAATATGGAGTGGTGCTAGCACAGACTTCATATATTTTGACAGGTGCAAGGCTTTAGGGCATTTGTAAAATTAAACTATCTAGAAGTATCCTGTTTACTCGTTTATAATATGCATCCATGTATCGCAGGAAGAAAAAAAGTGGAATGCCTTGAATTTTACTGGGCACTGGATTTTCATGGCCAAATCTCGATATTATGAATGATGTTGGGCTAAAATGGATCATTATTTTGAATTATCACGGTACTGAAAAATTAGTGATTATAAGAGAGTGATCTAATCTTGGTATGAAAATGATGTATCTTGACAGTAGAGACATGCAGAAAAGCCAGATCTGAAACGAGAATGTTTCACGAACTACAAAGCTGCTTCCTTTGAAGAAATAAGTTATCTTCTTCTACTGCGTGCAGCACGCGACTGATTAAAAACATCTATCTTCCGCTTTGTGCAATGCTTCGACCGGGTGCATACTTCATTGCACCGACTCTCTCTGTTTGCTAACATATTTATGTTAACGTGTTTGTAGTAACGAGATTTGAGTGTACTTGAATGACGATCTGGTTACTTGGAACAACCAGATTTATTGCAACCGCTCAACACTTGGAGTGATATAAATGGTGTCAAAGGATGATTTGCCTTTCTGACAGGTGGCTGGCTGTTCGCCTTCAAAGTGAAGTTCATAATTAAGAATCTCGATTGGCTTTGAACACTCTGCGTTAAACCTTTCTGCAGTCTGTTCTGTGCATGAAATATTTAACTTAATATCCCGACTCATCGCTCTGCTCCCCTTAATCAAAATATTCAGGCAAAACCGCCATTGCCAACCTCTAGGAAGAGTCAGTCACAGGCCGAAGACGTTCTCGTTAATCGTTTCTTTTTTGCTGATTACGCACTTTCTTATCTGCTTTCGCTATAGCCCCTTGGTCTTTTGGTTGCTATGTTTCTTGTATTTGGTATTTGTTTGTGTTTTCTTTTGAACCAGTATTGCTTTTTGTTATGTGTTTGTACTGCGGTCACTTTTGGGCATAGGCTTCCAGTTGAGCTCTTCCGGAGCTGCACTTGCATGAAACAAGCTGTAGATTTCATAGACAGTAAAACATTGTTTTGCGAGTCTTCCGAGCAAGATAAGATCCCATGAGTTTGTTTTGTTTGTGTTTTGTGGAGTTCAACGTCTCAAAGCGACTCATGCTATGAGAGATGCCGTAGTGGAGGACTCCGGAAATTTCGACTACCTGGGGTTCTTTAACGTGCGCTGACATCGCACAGCACACGGAAGCATTGCTTTTCGCCCCCATCGAAAAGCGACCGCCGAGGCCGGAATTCGATCCCGCATCCTTGGGAACAGTAGTCGAGCACCGCAACCACTGTGCCACCCCGGTGGGGCATAAGATTCCATGATTAAGGTCGTCAAACCGCACTAGATGCAGAAAAAAAAGAATGAATATTCTCTAGATTTTGGTTTTTTATTCAGTGCCGGAAGGTTGAAAAATTAATTTTCTCGGGTTTATGGCTCACATTATTTTTTTTCTTTGTGTGATAGCATGCCTTGCAATACAAAATGCTTACTTACAAAAACAGGTACATGCCAGATTTTTAAAGGAAATATACTAAGTGCCGGTGATAGGTGGCCCTTTCTAGATTTCTTTTGGATCACATTCATGCTGTCGATGTTCGCATCTTTCATTTTTTTTTGTGCCGAGAGCAATGTTTCCTCCCTGTTTATGGGCTCCAAAACTTCATGCTGCTGTTATGTGCAGTTTTTTTCCGTTGAGCTGCTCCAAATATGAATAATACTACTCCAAAAATTAAGGTTTTGCTGCTCCTAAAATTGTTACAAATCCTATTTCAGCTGTTACATCCCTGCAATTCTGTACTCTATTCTTAATTTTTACCCACAAATAAATTTTCTCCAAAAAAGGCGCACTTAACTATGTAGTGAATAAAGGGGGACGGAGTGGAATCCAGACTTCAGGCCACGAAACTCTTGTAATTGTTTCAAGATTTTTTTTTCTTCCTCCACTTGCGAATGCACAACTCTTCGACGTCATTTTGTTTTGCTCCAGCTTTGATGCAAATTTCCAGTGGCTATAGACCAGATTTATAGCTGCTCCCGGGCGCGGCCATTTTTTGCCGATGGGAGCGCCGCCACGTGGACACTTCCTTGGGGACTGCGAGACCGTGCCTGTCCAGTAGCCACGTTCAGCTAGCGTTCGGGAGCTAGACAAAATTGCCAAAAATATTTTCATGGCATGATTGTGTTGGAGCAAGTTTGTCTTTATTGTCGTAGAGATAAAATCGACTAGTTATTAGTGGGATTTAGTTCATTCACGTTAACTGTATTTGATGCTCAGCATGCAACTGTGCTATAATGCTGTCATTTTGGTGCCTTACTGATGACAAAATGTCTGAGCAATTGCAAGCATTACTCTTGCACCCCGCTGGGGTGGTGCAGTGGTTATGGCGCTCGACTACTATTCCCAAGGATGCGAGATTGTATCCCGGCCGCAAACGACGCTTTTCGATAGAGGTGAAAAGCAAGGCGCCCATTGTGCTGTGCGATGTCAGTGCACGAGAAAGAACCTTCAGGTGCTCTAAATTTCCGGAGTACTCCACTACGGTGTCTCTCATAACCTGAGTCGGTTTGGGACGTCAAACCCCACGAACCAAACCAAACCATTACTCTTGCGTACGACTCGCATATAATTTCACTTCCAGTAAGCTCTTCCTTCATGCCAGCCATTTCGAACCTCACCAATTGCGCTGTGGTGTTGTTAGCGTGGTGTGTGCCATTAACACCAACGAATTATCGCGGTGTGCGCATCTGAGTCGAAAGGCTAACAGCAGGCAAGTTTTTTGTGCTTTATACATACCGCCACATTAGGATCATTTCATTTTATCCCTGGAAAATCTAGTGCCTATCAAACCGTAATGCCTGCGTTTCAAGCATTTTTGTACATGCCAAAGGAAGAAACTGCAGCAAAGAAATGCTAGCTGGAGCATGAAAACTCGGTTATCAGTGGTATATGGAGTTTAGCATCCAAAAGTGCTCCGGAAATTTAGCAAATACCTGGGGTTCTTTAACGCGCGCTGACATCACACAGCACATCACATGGCATCACAAGCGCCTTCATCTTCATCGAAGAGCGGCCATAGCTTCCGTGATCGAACCCATGTCTTCTGGCTCTGCAGTGAAGAGCCCTATCCACAGAGCCCCCGCTTGAGGACACAACACAGTTTCTCTATTTCTTTTAAGTTTTTAACAAATATTAACACAGTAGCAGCTGAATACAAGTATATTTCAATGCTTTCAGTGTGTGTGAAAGAGCTGTTAAGCCATTTGGGCCAGGTCACAGCATGTAATGAAATTGTGTTGTGTCTCTAGCAGATGCTAATAGCAAAAAGCTATTGCGCTCAAATGTTTTGCACGCATACTTTTCTCTGTAATAAGGAAATAACAATTTGTAATGCTTATAGTCAAATTGCACACAGCACAAAAAAAAACAAAAATCTTGGGTGCCAGTATTTTTTTCTTGCGCTGTCTTCACTCTTGTATTACCAACTCGCCCATGAATCTGTTATAGTCAGACTTACACTGCTGTTAAGGAACGGCAAACGAAAGCCAAAGACAAACCACTGGTGGCCGAAAACATGCGTTTTGCCCAAGCAACCTTCAGCGCGAAGCTCTCAGATCCGGTTACATCTCACATCATGGAGTCCAGTTCGAAATTTTACATTCTTATTCGCAGAATAAAAAAATTAAAAAGCGAAACGTGTGAATTATGCGAAGGGCAATTCCAGAAAAAAACGCCGCCACTGCGCATAAACGGTGATTTACAGTTTGCAATCTGCATGGTCGACTACCTTCGTATATTGCGTCAAAAAAAGAACAGTGCGCTTTAAAATCCTGTTGTACTCTCTGGAAAAGGGACAGGTATGAGTAGTGAGGCACAGCATATACCTCCTTGCATAAGCGGTACAGTACGTTAACGACAGCATTGAAGAACAATCGCTCACAAACACTTATTCAACGCGGGGCATCCGCATGACCCACAGTCCTGCAGTCCCCTGCCACGCGCGCCTGACAGATGTTGCCTAGTGTCGAGAGCAGGAGCGCGCTAGCAGCCTGCGCGTGAGGGTAAAAGAAATTGGTTTGTAACCTTTAGTTTGTTTTTCGCTGTGAAAACCTCCTGCCGAGTCGCACTCATGGCACCAAAACAAAGGCTATCAGTGCAAACTGTGTTGATAGGGTGTTGAAACAGCATCTGACAAAAGGCCTAAAAACTGCTGGCAGAACAAAGCGACCAATGGCATGGAGACTAAAGACTATGCTATGGATGTGGATTTGCCTGTGCCTTCTGTTCGCTCCTTATCTGTTTGACAAGCGTTGATGACTATAGGAATGGCTGACTACATGGGCATGGCGAGACTGAGCATTGTTGTGCATTGACCACTGCCTCCCCCCCCCCCCCTTCCGCCTGGAAAAAATTTGCAGTTAACCTGCACCCCCAAACCTGCTTTATAGTTAAGGTAGGTTCTAGAGCTGTGCACGGGCTGGGGCTGCTCAGAAGCCCTTGGGCTCGGTCTGGGCCCAGGTATATTTATCTTGGGTGGGCCGGGCCGGACACCCTGATCACGAACACATGCAACATCTGCAAAAGTGCGAATACAGCCATTGTACGATAAGTGTCTAGAATGCACAGCATTTCTCCGCGCCGTTCCCACGCGACAGCTTGACAGTTCTTTCTCGCGTTGACCCGCCTTTCTTCCTCGCTGCGAACGGATATTTGGTAGCCACCAGTGACCAAGTAGAAGGGCAGCTTGTGGGCTATTTGGTTTCGAGTTCGCGTCTCGGCTTTGGTAACACCACCGCTGATGTTAAGGTATCTGTTTTGAAATTCGCACCATGCTGTCTCCTATCACACATCACTTGTGACTTAATCCTGCCTCGACATGGCCTCACTTGAAGTGGCACATAGCTCAAAGCATTCGCGGTGCAAGTGTTTCCTCTTGTTCCTGTTGCTGCGAAAAGTTCACGCGAAAGGTGAAGTGAAAGGTTAAGTTCATGGTGAGCCAGGCGAGCTCACCTTGTACTTGGCCACAAAATCAACCCATTTTTTAGCTTTAGAGCTAGCGCACTTTCCAAGAAGCAAACCAGCTGCTTACAGAAAACTTGTTTTCCTATCAAAGGATGTGTTAGTCTTTCCGGCCACAAGTTGTAGCAACGAAAGGAACTTCACCGCCACCGGGTTCAATATCCAGGAGCGCTGAAAATGCCTCAATTCAATGGATAACTTTTGTTTTGTGCTCTAAGTTAATTCTACGCATGTCCTGTGCCACATATATTCAGCAGATTTGTCATTTCAAATGTGACCTTATTTAAGAGCGTGGATAAACATATCATTCTGAAATTATTTTCTTCTTTTTCATCGCTTCAACTGCCATTATAGAATGACGGGCCGGGCCCGGGCCTTAAATCCAAGCACAGGGTTGGGCTGGGCTCAGGCTGAAAATTTCGGCCCTTGCACACCTTAAGCAGGAACACGGCCAGCATGAATTTGTAAACAAAACAGCACGAATAACTAGTCAATGTCAAAAATTAGTAGTTGCAAAAAAATGTTTGGCCATTTTTACTCAGCTGTCATGTGTATGCATATGTGTGTCCAGCAAACATCCACTGTCTAGTCTAGTCTCAGTTCTTCTGTCAGCCACCTGACTGCATGCAAGGAGCTAAAAAGCTGCGTTAGTTGCATTGATGCCGAGCTGGATGGGGAATATTACTGAAGTAACATTAAGCCATTTAAAGGAGCTAACATTTAAGTCGTAACCATGTGAAGCGACAATCCTTGGCGATGCGTTATGCCATCACTACGCTAACGCCTGTCGTTGCCACTGGTGCACACTGCAAACACAACGGGACTGCAACAGAGCGGCGCGTTTTCAGCGTTGCTCTGTTACTGCTGCCTCGCGGTTCGGTCTATGGAAGTACAGGCAGGCTAATACTCCATTTCTAACATTTAACAGCATGAAGTACGATATAACACTGATGAAATTTCATGTAACACATCGGGTTACTAATGGAAACACCACATTGGTGCGTGGTGTCTCCTGCACATCGATGCAGACTTCCAATGCAAGCAGCCACTTCCTCCAGCTCCTTTCGAAAGTAAACAATATCTAGCCACTCTATAACCTTTGTTTTCCCTTATTACCCTACTAATCAACCGACTCGATGCCCTCGTATGTGCATGGACGAAATGAAGTGATCGTCTCCAGGATCTTCCTTCGTCCAAAACGCATTATAGAAAAACTTGTCGCAAAAAAAGCCAAAACGGAAGTTGAATACCTCAAAGCCTTCTGCAATTGGCTGTCCGCGGTCTGATTCCGGACAACGACTGCTGAACTCACGGATGCAGGTCTCAGTGTCTCCCAGTGGCACTGCGTTTTCCAATAGGGTAGGCATCAAGAACGATAGTTACAAGTCGTGAGAACAGGCAGCAAGCTCCAATGATCAAGAAGTTGTAATTATTAGAGCGGCAGCAATAGCCTGTAGACTGCTGAACATGAAGTCCCCTTATAAATGCGGTTATGGCATAAAATTCACAAATGTTTCAAAATTTTCCTGTTGTCGGCGTTGCCGAGTTTTCCACATGCTATGGATGTCAGGCATGAGCGCACCTTTGTACACCCCGCTGGACACTACTTCGTCGAAAGCGTGGTATACCTGAGAGAAATTCTTCGTGCACAAGATAGTTCTCCGGAATGGTTACCTGTACTGGACCAGCTGGCTTCAGTAAAGCCCTTTTAAACCGAGCTCTTTAGGCAGAATGTGGCTAGGGCTTTTAGCATTCCTTTTGTTTTGCTTTGTTTTTGTGTATTCAGAGTATATGCTGTGTTGTTGAAAATTGGTAACAAAGAAAAAAAAATTCGGCGTGGCTTAGTGGTTAGCGTGGAGAGTTATTGATTGAATAGCTACCTAGGTACCAAGATTGAAGCGCGCTAGGTGCCACTCTTTTATTTTCGTTTTTTTTTTTACTTTTTAGGGCTTATTTAACGTACCTAGCTTGCTTCGTTACTTTTTACCTTTGAATTTTTATCCCAGGCCTTCTTTTCTCCGTGCGAACAGTGCCGCCAGTGGGAAGCGTGCCAGTATGCTGCGTTCTAGTGCGCCCAGTTTCAAGCTTCATACTGGGACCAAAATCAGGTATGGCGCTGGGGCGCTGGGTGCCAGTGGCACTGGTTTTTGCAATGGGGCTATCTTTAGTCTTCACTGTCGTTCTCCGTCATGGGCCTCCTCGTGTCATTATTAGTGACCGAGGCCGCCAGTTTGCGGCAGATGTGGAACAGCTTCTGTGTTATTATACTTGCCAGTTGCGTCACTCTACACGCACCACCCCCGGACAAATGGCCTCATTGAACGTACAAATCGGACACTGATGAACATGTTTGCGATGTATGTCGACTCGCAGCACTCGCAGCGCAAGAACTGGGATGACGTGCTTCCATTCATTACACATGCATATAACACCTCGAAGCATGAAACAACTGCTTATAGTCCATTTTTCCTCCTATACGCCCGTCCGCCTCGACGTTATCTCGACACCAGTTTGCCGTTCTCTCTCGAAATAGGGCCTTCTATTTCGAGCACCCTCTGCCGCGCTAAAAATGCTTGTCGGGTTGCCGGATTGCGCACTCTGGCATCGCAAGACCATTCTACAGCGCTACGATTGTCTGCATCAGGATGTCTCCTACCTTCTTGGCGACTTAGTGTGGCTTCGGAGATCTTCTAAATAACTATGTCGGTTCGGTTCCGCCTGACCTACTTTGCTTATGCCTTCCATGCCAGTGCTGGTCCCAGCCATGTTGCCCGCACTGGAATGTTCGTCCTCGTTGTTTCCAAGGACAAAATCCCTCTTACATACTTTTCTTACGCCTTCCATGCCAGTATTGGTCCCAGCGACGTGGCCCGCACTGTAATGTTCGTCCTCGTTGGTTCCAAGGATAAAGTCGGCCACTTTATTTTCCATTTGAGGGAGCTGTCCAAGCAATTTCTGAATTTCTGCTCTTAACAAACGTAATTCATTTTCTAAATCATCCACACGAGACACTAAACTGCCCCTTTCTCGATCAAATCTATCTAGGCGCGCACTCAGCACGCAGCACCGACACGAAACGTCGCTGCCTTCCGCTTCATCTACAGAGTCAAAACGCGTTTCCTTGAGATTAACCTGCGCCTAGCACTGAGTACACTTTACCTTCTTTTGATTGCACATCTTAAACATGTATCGACTGAACTATTTCTATTACGAATTCTCAGAATATACAAACTGCAAAAAGAAGACACAAGAAATGACTAGCAAGCGCCCGTTAAAATCAATTCTGCGAAAATCAATAGCCTAGAAAAAAGCATTTATCTAAGCAAAAACAGAATGAAGGCCTAGAAAACCTAGCGGCCGGCACGAAAAACCAGGCCGCTAGGACAAAGATCTAAAAACTATTCTTTAGGCTGCACCTAACCTAACTAGCTGAAAAGGAAATAAAGTTAATAAAAGCAAGAAGTCACCTATTTGACGCTTCGGAAGCTCCCGCTCTCGCCTGTCCGTCCGTTTCCGGTAGCCACGTGCAATCGGAGAAGCGATGACACAGGCGTCCGCACCACACGGCTGTCAGGGTCATCTTTGAGCGCCGCGTAGCGGTCAACCCGGGCAACGTCGCAGCGATAGGTGAGCCCATTGAAATCGAGGGAACACTTCAGGCATGTTCTTCAGAAGGCATTGGTATAGCTCAAGTTATTTGCCTTCCGCTCCTTCTTCGTTACAGCAGCCTGGACTGCATTTGATCATAGATATATGTAGTTATGCTTGTACAATGCTAGTTGTTTGCACTGGCTTCAGCCATGTAGATGTAATATTAATTTGACATAAACCAGAAACATAGCGACAATTATAAATAGTTCTCTCCCCAAGCCATTGAGATTTGACATTAGCTCCCAACTCACTTTATTCGCAGCTGCAATGAATTTATTGTTTAACCCTGGAGCACGAGATTTGCAGAAAGGAGAACATCATGAAGTACTGGTTCAAAGTTTGTCACATTTTAGAGAACTTGTTTGTATTTGCATATGCTTCTGAGTTCAGAAAACATGAGCAGGCTTGCTTACAGGGCAGGAGGGGTGGGCTGCAAGTCAAAAGGAAATTATTAGTGCAGCTGCTCATTCAGAGGTGTATTGCTTGTACTTTTATTGCTCTTATGTGTATGCAGCTCTGCCTAAATGCTTGTCAGGGCTTTCCCCATAATGGGTGGCAGTGAGCGTGCCGCCCACCTTTCAGAGGGACTGCTCATTTCCCACCACCTGCCCACAACTAACCCACCTCCTAGGCTTCCAATTTCTGATACTCGGGGACGATTTTCTGTGTCTGATGTGACCAGTAACGCCATTTAAGATAGGCAGTGTGCATCATTGGTTCATAGGTTTGTTTCAGGATGCTGTAACCGGTTATATTACTTACTCATATTTCTGTTTCTGTATCCACTTGCTACATCTGCCAATCGAAATAATACGTCTACAACTTTGTCGAACACCCGCAGTCTCTGAATGCTATGCCAACAACAAAACCCATGCCAGACGGCTTTTGTATGACTTAAAAAAAACATAAATGATTCCCCGATTTTTCTTTCAATTGTTTCTTTTCTTCAAAAGTTTTCTTCAGAACTTGTTTCAATTTCTTTCAAAATGTTTACATTTTATTTATTCTTTTACTAATAACGCGCTAATTTCTGCAATTCGTGCATTTTTTGTTTGAAGTTCTTGTTTATTTAGAATTTATTTGCAGTTTCTCGTTAGTATTGTATTATAGTTTTTCTCTGCACGCCTGTATATTATTTTCTTCACTGCCTAGTATGTTACCTGCTAATCTTATCCATTCTGTCATAGGAGGTCCCTCTGACAGTTTATACTTCGGGACCTCCTTCTGTAATACTTATAATCCATGCACATGTACATCACAGTGAAAATAAAGATGAAAGATCAAAGATGGCTAGACAGATGATGTTTTAGCGAACTGCCACATAACCAAGCAAATTACAACTGTAAGTGCATTGAGGAGTCATGCGTTGGAGCACGCATATTGATCTTGTGTTGCTTAGCTGCTTAACTCTAAATATTTTCCTTTGTTACAGACAAGATATTTTTTTAGAAAACTGGATGGAGCCACAAGACAATAGCTTGTGTTATTAGCAGCATTGTTACTTATTACACGTGCGTTCCGCCCCTGTATACAAGACCTCGACAGAATTTGGTCGAGTACGCCTGTAGAGTAAGAAACCAGTTGTGGGGTTCATGTATATTCAGTCGGGTCGAGTGAAATAGGCGGCGGAGCGGGTCGCATTAACTCGCTTGCAGGGGGTAGGATAACTCGCTTTACCCGCTTATTTAAAAGCAAGTAGACGCTGTTGAATCAGGGAGTCGAGTAATGGGGAACTCTGGGGTATCAAAAAGCCTGCTTTTTATATGTTTTTGAATGCTTTTTAGCGCTCATCAACGATAAAAATAATAATCGAAGCTCTCAACAGTAAAAGGCAATGGAATCAAATACACGTAAAAAACTTGCACAATAACTTAGAATCTCGACGCTAAGCTCCGCTTGTATACTGACTAGAAAGCAAGTTCATGTAGACGCCAACCGGGTCGAGTAATGGTCACCTCGCTTGCTCAACGCTGACTCAACCCGGTGCAGTCAAGTCCATGTATACAAGGCTATTGCACTTGCAATTTTAGGTGAACTCTCAGTTCATGCAATGCACATTAAATTTGAGAGATGTTGGTGCTTTTTTGTATATGTGCTGCTTTGTTCTTCAACCAATACTATCTCTCCAGACAAAATCTTATTTTTAATTTGAGTGCAAAATGTATCAACCTTTAAAAACAAATAATTCATGAGGCTGTTAAGAAATTTTGATTTAGAAATAAATTCATAAAATAGCAACGTTTTATAAATATTTAATTATAAAATGAGGGCGAAGCAACTTTTCATCTCAGGATTAATCTGATGTTTCAAAGGAATTTGTGAGAGGATGAAAATGAAAAATCGCTGTGATGCTAGACCTATCATTTTTGTGATCCCATAGTCACATCAAGCGTTGCATTTTAAGATATACTCAAGCAGTGAAAATAATTTTTCGCATCAAATATTCAGGCAGATTACTGCTTTCTATAGCAACAACTACAATGAGTTGGTTTGAACAAATCTGAGATACCCCAGCACCACACCTGGTACCTTGATATGAAATCACCTATGTATGCCTAACTGAAAATAATTTTGCACATGAAAGGTGGCCGATGGTGTCGTCATATGATTAGATGTGATGAGGGAAAATGTATACCTGATCGGCTGCTAGCTGATAAGGAAGTATGATATCATTGTGCTCAGATCTAGATAACAATTTCCTGCCTACGCAAAGGAAATTTCTAGTACTGGCTCAGTTGCTCATTGCAGGGTGACTGTAATAATTTTGCTGAAGAAGCAGCACTGTATGAATACTGTTGCTTGGTACATTACAAGTAAGGCAATTGTTTATAGTAGAATGCAGCGTGCATTAAAAGCTCTGAACACTGGAAAGCTGGAACTTGAAATGGAATGGTTGTTGTTGACCAAACATGTGTGTCTCATTCATCACTCATCTCAAGAATATAATATGCATACACAGCTCTGAAAATATCTGCAATGTACACATCTCCCTCAGTTGGCTTTTGTTTGATTGAAGAACGCAAAGGGAAGATAGTTTGATTCTAGCAGAAGCAATATATTTTTTTTTATTCTGGCCGCAGTAATGTATGTGTGCCTGTAATTGATGTACTGCAGAAAAATGTTTTTTAATATGTTCTTTATCATCACCCGGTTTTGCATGCTTAGTAATCCAAAATGTTTACTGCGGGATTTCTTAAGGGTGTTTTGAAAAGTGATAAGTTCTGCAGCCTGAACCGTCCTATTTTCGGGAACTCTAATTCTGTATGAACACTAAGTATCCACCTGAAGTTGTTGGTTTGCCGAAAGCAGGCTTTTTCTCCCGATTATCTTTCTTTTGTACGTGTAATACATATTATTTTGCAGGTATTTTTATCATCCCTCGTCATAAGATGTTGCATGTCTTTCCAGGCCCAGAGACCTGTGGCAAAACGCTTTAAAAGAAAATTGTGCGACAATAGGCCTTGAATATGGAGAGTGAAATTCCTTTAAAGCAAGGTCACTGGGACCAGCAAAAATACTTACTATATCAGGGTCTTTACTATATCAGGGGTCAATGATGACATTGTGCTGAAGATGCTGTCAAATAGCAACTTACTGAACAAAGCAAGCGGAATTGATGGCATTCCAGCTGAGTTGCTGCAAAACGTCAACCATGACGCTGTTAACATTCTGCATACATTATGTCAGAAGATTTGGACAACCCTGCAGTGGCCACAGGATTGGAGGAGGTCAGTTTACATCCCCATTCCAAAGAAAGGCAGTGCCAAAGATTGTTCCAACTACCGCACGATCGCGCTTATTTCGCATGCTAGCAAGGCGATGTTGAAAATCCTCCAAGGTAGGCTGCAGCAGTATGTGGATCGGGAGCTTCCGGACGTGAAAGCTAGGTTTCGCAAGGGTAGAGGAACAAGAGACCAAATTGTCAACCTTCGCTGGATCATGGAAAAAGCAAGACAGTTCCAGAAACCCATCTACTTCTGCTTTATTGATTATGCAAAAGCGTTTGACTGCGTAGATCAAAGCAGATTGTGGCAAGCTCTTCAAGAGATGGGAGTTCCAATTCACCTCATCTGTCTCCTCAGGAACCTGTATGAAGGACACGAGGCCACAGTCAAAACTGGGCATGGTCTTACTGATTGGTTTTCGATTAAGAAAGGAGTGAGGCAAGGCTGCATACTGTGGCCCTGCCTATTTAACCTATATGCAGAGTGCATCATGAGGAAGGCCGGTCTGGACGAGTCTTCAGCTGGAGTGAAGATTGCTGGAAAACGTATCAACAACCTTAGATATGCGGATGATACCACTTTAATGGCAGAAAGTGAAGTGGAACTCAAGAGACTTCTGATGCAAGAGACTTCTGATGTGCGTACAAGAAGAGAGTGAGAAGTTTGGGCTTAAACTGAACATTAAAAAGACAAAGATCATGGAGTCTTGCCCTATCAAGTCCTGGAGCATCAAGGGACAAGAAGTGGAAGCGGTGACAGATTTTCTCTTCTTGGGCTCCAAGATTACCTCGGAAGGAGACTGCAGCCATGAAATTAGGAGACGCCTGCTTCTGGGAAAGAGAGCAATGGTTAGCCTTGACCGCCTAGTAAAGAGCAGAGACATTAGTCTGCCAACCAAGATCCGTATAACTCGTGCTATGGTCTTTCCAGTTGTGATGTATGGATGCGAGAGTTGGAATGTGAAAAAGGCTGACCGCCGAAGAATTGACGCGTTTGAATTGTGGTGCTGGCGAAGACTCTTGAGAGTTCCTTGGATTGCCAGAAGGTCGAATTAGTCGATATTGTCGACCATAAACCCTGACTGCTCATTGGAGGGTCAAATTCTAAAGTTAAACCTCAGCTACTTTGGTCATCTGATGAGAAGAGAGGAGTCACTGGAGAAAGATTTGATGTTGGGAACGGTTGAGGGTCGCCGGAGAAGGGGTAGGCAGCGAACGCGATGGTTAGATGGCATCGTCAAGGCATTGCAGATGAAGATATGTGATGTTAGGAAGATAGTGAGAGACCGGAAAGCGTGGCGTGACATGGTCCATATGGTCCCGAAGAGTCGGACACGACTGAACGACTGAACTGAACCAATCTTGTTGGTTAATGAAAAAAAAAACCATGAAATACTTTCCATCTCGTTTTTATCATCTCTGAGCAATTTTTCTTTAGAAAAATGTTTTAAATCCTATGAGAGTACCTCTTAAGCATGAGGACAGCGGGATTACGAATACAACTAAATTTGATTTGATCTTGTTGACATATCTCTGCAGGGCGTCCAACTGCTGTACAAAGTTGACTGAAATATTCCTAGCACAAATGATGTCACGCAGTGACTTGATCATTCTTAGGACTTTGTGATGTGGTTTGGCTTCCATGGTCACGGTGTTCGTGGGTTTCTTTTCTTGCTAGTGTTCGCACCCAGTAACCAAATGTAATTGTTATAGCCAATAATCTACTGTTACTGCATTGTTAAATGTGCGTTATTTTGCCATAGAACACAAGGCAAAGTTGACGGTGCTGCGGCTGTCCATTGTTATATCGAATATATTCTTCAAATCGCAATTGTTATAAATGGGTTTGACTGTATTGTCGAGTAGGCCACACGTGTGACTTCGTCAATGCTTATTTGATTGGGGTGTAGGGTTGTCTTGATTCTGTTACCCAATACCTGAGTTTATACATTGTACGCAACTCATAACAAGCTGTCATATTTGAGCTTCTGCTCGTCATTCCTATTGACTCTACTAAGATATAGGCATTGATGTCCATCGTCTTTTCTCCTAGAATGGTTTATTTTCGTGATAAGTGTATGCCTGTGAGGAAGCCCATTTGTATTACGTAGTTTTGATAACGATTTCACAAGTAAGAAAAACGTCGGCTTCCAAGCCAGAATTTCAACTTTGCTTTTAAAAGGTGGTAGACCTGTCTCCTGCATTCCATTTTGTTTAATTCTAGATCGCCAATTTGCTGTTTATTGGATGGTAGAACGCAATTTAAACCAGAACACTGTCGCGCAAAATAAACAAAACAAGAGCACCTAAATATCCGCGTTATTTGTTCAGCGAGAAGATATTTTGAAGTAAGCAAAGCACCAATGTGGTCTCCGTTTTTCATTTTTATCTTTTTATGCTTTATTGCCTTCCTCTTTATTCTTAAGCTGCTAGAAAGATATTGGATGTGCGCCCCTCATAAACGTTCCTGGGTGCTTTGGAGCCGCCACAGTGTTGTTCCTGTTCCAGGTGTGGTTTTTGCAGACACCTCGCCTGCATGTCTGTCAATGACAAATAAAAGAGAAAGGGATAATCAACAGCGATCAGGAGAGAATAGTTATTGTGAAGCGGGTAAATAAAAAGCCTTGGCAAAAACCATTTTGTCATAATACTTCCGGCTGTAACACGTAACCAAAATATGCAATATTGAAGGGTTCAGACTGTTTTGTTCAGGTTACTTCGTTGGCTAAAAAAACATTCAGGAGAATATGCGTCAGCAATATCACTATAAACACCTGGCCATAAGAGGGTTTTTTTTAATCAACGTACATAAAGCATATAATGATAGCTTCATGTGACACATTCGAATAAATGTTTTTCTGTGGTTGCTCTGCTAGGCAAATACAATGAAAGATCTTATGAGTTTTATAATTTTACCACTATTTGTACTCAGGAATCCAACCGGTATAGTAGAAATATGAAGCATATAGGATAGGAAGAGATTTTTATTATCCCGCAACGTCTAGTAAACAGTCGAGGCGAGAATTTTATTTTCTTACATTATTTATTCGATCTTGACAAATTCTAGACAGTTTATTCTACTCACAGATAATTCGTAGTGTTCATGTTCTTCGTTGCTAAACCTAATTCGGAAGGCCTAATGAATGTGAGCTAAATACTGTTACGTTTTTGTGAACTTAACGGGTGCTGCTTACGCGTTACTCTCAGGTATTTTCCGAAATTTAGGAAACAAGTGTATTTAAATTTTCATAATGACAGTAACGATATTATGCATATACAACGGGACAAATGCTCATCTGTAGCAAAGGGGCGATATTGATCGCAAGTTAAGTTTATAAAGTTGGTGTTGTACTTTCGCCTCACATAAACAAAACATGTTGGCTATGGAGAAAAGAAAAATTTTGTGCTGATCATATTTGGAAACAGCTATGCGCAAAAGCAGAGCTAAGATTCATATACGTGTGTATTGTATTGTTTCGGCTCTGATACTCCTCTTTTAAATATTATGGAGTGTCTAGTTGGGGGGGGGGGGGAACCAGGGCTCTACTACTCAGGTGCACAGTATCTTTACTGTACAGATTTAGCAACGAATTTTTCGTGCTAAGCAATCACGTACCATTTTTTGTGGTCTGTTTTTTACGGGGTTGGGATCGCTGTATTCTTTCTTTTCCCAAATACAGTGGAAGATAAAAAGAAATCGTTTGTCGCTCAAATTCATTTATGTGCAGCTGAGATATACATAATGTCAAAGCATGCTTCTCTAAGATCGATACGTATGCCGGAATTCCGCTGCACAATTGGTTTTTGTGGTGCTGAGCGACATATTCCTGCTTGTAATACGAAGCTGAATTTGTTGCCTCCAGAAATTCTAGGTTAGACATGCCTGAAATATCAGTGCCGCCTTTAAAATGGGTAAAGAAAATATTAGCAAACCATTCCTAACTGAGGACAAATAAATGTCTTATTTGTAAAAGAAAAGTTGGAGTTATTTCTCAACTCTGCTTTACTTTCGAAAATGCGAACTCGAGATTGTGGGGCTTTAAATGATGTCCTTGAGCATGCAATAAATAAACAAAAACTGTTCTTGACGTGGGATATTTTAACAAATATTTTTGCTCACCTTTCCTGGGCCGCATTTTATTCCTTCTGGCAAGAAGTGTTCATTGCACAGCTTCATGCCTCTTTCTTCTTCTTCGTCTGGTTCAAACCAACAGCACTTGATTCTGCACAATCTATGTCTCGGTGAGTGTTTCTGTAAAAGCAAACTAAAGTTTTTTTGCGCGCAACTCACAGACGAAAATTCTAATCAAATATTAGCCACAAATAACAGCTTGAATAACAGCTAGATGTTCAAAGGGTTCAAGTGAATGCAGCTAGCACACGACCATGTTAATTGGAAGAATATGGGACAGGCCTTCACCCTGCGTAGGTATAGTCAGGCTGATGATGACAGCTTGAATGCAAACGAGTTTACATACTTCATTCCGAGATTAATAGTGCAGAACTAACCATGAACTAAGCAGTGATGCACAGGAGTGTGTTAAGAAAAATGTGACAACAGGAAAAATTGTTCGATGACCCTTTAGTTCTATGGCAAATTGAAAATCTACTCATTAGGCAAGAACAAATTCGCTGCCCATTTAGCATTGTCAGATTAACACAGGGTGCGCCTCTAACCAGTTATGTTCCACTTCGCCTTCAGTTCAAGAATTCGGTTTAAAGACAAAGCTCTAGGAAGAGAACTGTGAACCTTAGAGGCTCCTTGACGCACAATGACAGTGAGATAATGGTGTGGTCTGAACCCGCAGTGCACGAATACGGGTTTATTAAGACGATGACATTCTCATCGCCTCGGCTGGACCTAGTGCTGCAGCAAGAAAAACAATGTTTTCGCGCAGTGATCATTGTGGCATATGCGTTCACTTTACCAATGGTTTAAAATATCGGCTTACCCTAAGTGTGGCATATCTTGTGTGTATGAGTCTACCTGGCTTCAGACAAGAGCAAAGCCAACTTCTTGCCTCAGACAGTGAATGCGCTAGAGGTTAGGCGCTTAAAGAGGAGCAACATTTTTTACTTAACAAAACTGCTGCAATTCGACCCATCTCATATAGATATTATGCATTTTTTGTTTTGTTGAAATTAGTGCCCCAAAGAATAAACGACCATAGCGCAAATGAGTAATGTTTGCTTCAAAAAATATTCTGCTCAGTATTTGTCTCAATATCGGCTAGTAATTTAACAGGGGTGAATAACTCTGTCCTCTCAGACATCATTGCTTTAATAGGCGGTGCTTTTGTTAAAGACTGTTAAATAAAGTTTCAAATTTCAAATTTTTTTGCATCGTTCCAATGAACCTGTTTGGAGAGAAATAGGTTCTCCAATAATCAGCAGAATGCAAGCAAACCAGGTTTCTTGACACGTAATACAGGAATCGAGTATTTGAAAAGATTTTTTTTTCGTTCCGGCAGGTGAACACGGGGACGTTTAACTTTTCTCGGAAGAATCTAAACCTTCCTTAGGAATGAAGACTATACGAATTTGCGTTGATACCCCCCAGCTTCACTCTAACATGCTTTGGAGAAATTAAGTGCAGTTGTCAAACCTACAAACTCTGGCTTGGCGGTGGGTTCTCCAAGATGGACCAATCGGCAGAACTGCCTCCTGGTCATATTCTGCCCAGGGTATAGGTTGGTTGTGTAGCAAGGCTCTTGATTCACTGCAAGGCACTCGTGAGATAAATTCCTGCAAAAGAACATGGTCCTCCATTTTACAATATCTGGAATTTTGGCTATGTTGTAAATAATAATAATAGAAAGCAGGGCGCGTTATATTTTATCCTTGTTCAGCTTACTTAACGAGGCGTAGTTCACAAGCAGAAAGCATAAGCTCATAGCGCTTACAGTCGTCACAACTATACTTCTGACCCGGAAAGAAAACTTTACACTTAGACATTGTTTCTTTGATAGCTATTTGTGCAACGCATTATAAAGTCCTATACTTTCCGGGAGTATTTTTACGTTTAGTGTAAATGCTTCTTTGTGTCCTTAACGTAAACTGATTGGCAAGGTGAAGCAACTTGTCAACTACTGTTCCGAACTGTGCTTCCGCGAAGCCCCATTTGCCTATTTTTCGCAAATACCGATCAGTAAGCATCTCCTAATGATGACTTAGTAACCGTTGTTAAAGTCCTCATAGTACCCTGATCTTTTTTTCAGTTACTCGAGCACTTTGAAGCGCCACCTCTGTTTTCTGCTTTTTTGGGATGCTGTTAAGAGAATGGTAAAACTAAAGAAACCAACAGGGTCCAAAAGAGTTCCTACTTTGTTCTAATTTACGCACCCTCTCGCTCAAATGTCCGCAAAGTACATTTTGTCAATTGTACACGTAAGCATGCCACGTGTACCCCAGTTGATATTTAATAAAAACAACAGCACTGATAATAGATCGCCGCCACCAAGACCATTTATTCCAGCGTTTGCGCCAAGCACGAGTTCATCCTTCAAACCAATACGTTTCTTTCTGTAGACGCGCTGCTATTCAGAACACAATTTGTCCTAGAGCTGATATTGTGATCTGCAGTTGCTTTTACCTTGTTGGAAATGATGGTTGCCTTCGACACGGGAAACACTGCGAAAATGTTTCAGTGCGCTCAAGCACCTAAGAGCTTCTTGCTCAGCATAGGCTTATGTGAATGCGACTTCACGTGCAGCAGCGGGCCAACGTCAAGAAGCATTGCGGTGTGCAGGAGAAGTAAAATATAGCCTCAACACTATATCTTGGTTCCATCATTTGCTTTTTCTTTGTTTTCTACGCCTTTCGCTACATAACCTTCCCATATGGCTACTGCCTTTGTTCTAAATTCTGGCTTGTTTGGCACCATGGAAGTGAAGATGTTTTACCGCCATTTCTACTTCGCTTCAGAAAGCGATGTTGTAGCTTATTGTATTTAACGTTAAGGACACTTGTCTCAGTTTTTGCGTTACGAATGTTGACCAACTGGTTCAGCTCTAGCGGTTGATCTATGACCGCATACTGAAAGGGTGAAGTCTGCGGAAATAGCTGTAACTATGATGATGGAGTTATTCGAGCGGTTTTGGCAGGTTAACTATTATCTGCTGAGATATAAAATGGTTTCAAATGTTTGAGCCAGGCGCGTAGCACGGGGGGGGGG
>JAJIZL010122696.1:94906-108952 GCA_023969395.1 Amblyomma maculatum | reverse complement strand
ATTGGTTGCCATTAGGTATGCTGTGTTTCTGGCAGGGAAATACATAGGTGGTCGTATACCACTAGTGACATTATTGAATACACACAGTTTGTTTTTTAATCAAGAAAAAGCTTTTGATCTGCGAGAACATGGCTACATATTTGGTGTCCTGTGCACTTTTTAGTTTCCGCAAAATGGATACTTTTCAGTTTATGCGTCCGATTCCCAAGCCTCGTTCCTCTCTCCAATCATCTCCACAGTCACTCGTTTCCCACTCGCCCCCTCCTCCGTCCTTTATTGAAGAACGCTTTAATACCCTCGAGCTCCATGTGGCTAGTTTGGAAGTAGCCACTCGCCCCCTCAAACAAGATCTCAGCAGCATCGATCCCGGTTACTCCGGCGGATGCGTTTCGATGGAGGCGAAACAAAGCCGCGTCCGTGTGCTGTGCGATGTCAGCGCACGTCTAAAACGAATGCCGACCACAATTGAAGCGCAGTAAACCCGTCTTTAGAGCGTCTAACTTTGTTCAACAACAGCTGAAACCCTAATGATTTTTTCTATATTAGTCATGTTATTCCCTCGCTTTCTGTGCGACGTGCTCTTGTAATTCTCTTTCGGTTATTCTGACGGACTTTGGAAAATGGAATGCATATGAGCAGTTAGTGACACGTTGTAATATGTTGAGCTACAATTTTATAGCAACTGCCAGATTTGAGCTGGGCAATAAAATATGAATACTTCCGGGAAAATCGACTTGTGTTTTCTGTTGTGACATCGAAGCAGCTGAGCTGTATGAGCTCGGCTCCAGAGCACTTTTGCTCTGCTTGGGATGTTGGTACTTTTTATAGACGCATCCTGGACATATGGGCGGAAGGACGCACCGATGCGTCACCTCTCGGATGAGCCGGCATGACGATGTAAGTGGGGTAACGCACATTGAATTGCTACTCAAAACTAGGCAGTTCAGTTGCGCGTTAGCATTACGTTCGTTTATTTATTTAATCTACACATCTGTACGGGCCTGCATAAGCTTATTTTGAGGTGTGAGACCCACTCATTCGGCAAAAAAGCACTTCACTAAATCAGAGTTATCGAATTTGACGAGCTTTACTGCTTCAACGACGCGCACCGGCTGCAGCATTTCTGCTGTTAAGAAAAAAAACTGAAGTTACCGCACAACCAGTCTCGAACAGGACATCACAACATGCATGCAATGCTCTATCTCGTTTACTCATGGACTCCGCCATTTGAAACTACTACAGAATTGAGGACTCTGCCGGAGACAACTCATCATGCATACCGCTCTCCGAGACAGCAGAATTTTTCAGTTCACTTCAGTGAAACTGCCATGTCACAGCGTTCATTTAGAATAATTTGAAAGCTTTTTGGCCTCTTAAGATCCCTCCTTTCATTGGAAGGGTATTGCTCCACGAAAAAGCCAGCAACTTTTCCTACCTTTCAGCAACAGTATGGTTAGCTTCACAAGGAGTAAGCGCAAACTAACATGCGCGCGTCGTTTCTTCTGCGACTAACCAAAATTTTAGCGCCAACTCTATGGACGAAATCGCGCTCGCCGAAATGTCTGCTGCGCACTTTATCAGAATGATCGCTCGCTGATTTGCCCATGCAAATTTTGATTAAGGAAGGTTCTGTGAGATTATGCTTCGGGTAGCAATGGGAGCTTGCGCTGGGCTTCCTTGTTCTTGAATGAACTTTAGCAGCCTCAGTAACGATGCAAGATCAAAAAATTGCAATGCTGGTACCTTACATCAATCCAAATTACAGAAATAAACCCGACTATTAGCTTTTAAAACGCACGCATTCAATCGAGCGTCTGCTTCAGCCGCAATAAGAGGGGTCACGTGATCCCCCGTAAACCCGCCTGCTCCCCTAGGTTGACACTAGCGCCGTTCGCTCCAGTGGTGACGCTCGCGCCCAGTAGAAGGTAGCATTGCTCCCAATTTTGGGTTTACCATTTAGCAGGGGGAAGAAAGTGGCTTTGCTGTCTTTGACAGGGTTTGGCATTGCATTTGCTTGACGTTTATAGCTGGCGTAGGTTTTGATACTTCTAGTGGCGAGGGTTGAGACAATGCCATGAGGTTCTGCGCGCAGGTTGAGGCATACCAGCAGCCACATATCTCCCTAATCGTGCTCCTGACTTTTTGTATATGCGGCAACGAAAGCTCCTACGGCAGGGGTCTTGCGCTTCTATCTAAGTGCCGGACGATCGCACCAGGGTGGTTTCTAAGCCAGCTTTGTACATAATGTGTAGTGTAAATATCTATGCTGAATGTTTCTCAGCTTTGTTTGCCACAAAACACATTTTCGGTGCACAGTGTGCATGATATCAGTGTATATGTTTTAGAAACTTTTTGCTGGGCTAGTTAACAAGGCAATGCAACATTTCAAAAAAGGACGAAACACTGATAAGACAGTCACAAGAAGCGGAGCACAGAAGAGTGCTCACTTCTTACAATGAATCGCAAGACTCGATTCACTCTTTTTCTCAAGCTATTACTCGTGCTCTCGAAAACGCTTGTTTTACATATGAGGAAAGCGGACTGCCGCTATTGCGAGCCTATAAAGAAGGAGGCTTCGTGTTCTTACCACCAGGAATCAACAAAGAATAAGCCTCCCGTGTTGTTGAAAATAAATTCGCTCCAAGTCTCAAGCCAGCAAAAGTGAAGTCGCAGACGTCTCCCTCTAAAAAGTTGGAACTGTACAAGATAGGGAATGCAGTACGTAAGTGGAAGGAAAGGGCATTTAGTACGTTTTTTCACAGCCAAGACTCACAAAGAATTTTAATTTGTCTGCTTTGTTAGTGAACGCGAGCCTTGGCAACGCCATAAGCCAACTTATCTTTAAACATCAGCGCTCTCTTGAAGGAGAGGATCTGTTTGCAATAAAACCTCCACTGATGATTTAATAGGTATCTTGCAGTCCTGTGGAAATGTAGGCAGTTTTTAGAGCGCAGAGCATTGTCGCCCATTCCTGAGTGTCACGTCGTCATCGGCGTCGCTTTCGGCGTTATTCCTCATAACCAGCTCCGCCGCCGGGGCATCGCGCGCTCATTTCAGTGTTTCTGTGTTGCTTCTGTTTTAAGTAACATTTTTCGCTCAACCATTTACACAGTTCATAACAGAAAGTTTGACAAAGGGCAGGTTATAAATGTTGTATGTAAATTATTTTATAATAGTGTTAAAAGGAGGAAATATCGATTTACCAATGCGCTACAAATTAAATTCTAATAGGTTTTAGAGATTGTGGCCTTGGCTTTGATAACACTTTGATACTGCCAGAAAGCAATAGGCTGTAGTTTTAGACCTGGACCTCTGCTTGCAAAAGAAGGCGTTTGCTGGATACCCAATTTTTGAGCGCAAAATTTCTTTTATGTTAGAATTGTGGCTACTCCTAGACAGCAAAAAGAGCCACAGCAACAGCAGTGTTGGAATCATCTTTAAAGAAATCGTGTGAGGATTGCATAAAAATTAGCTTTGACTTTAGATTGATCTCCTAAATAAGGTAGGCGGCCCACAGTCCGCTATATCTACAGTAGTTGGCTCCTTGATAAAAAAAAATATAAGGTACAAGTGGTAGAGGCACACAAGAGGATTTTGGGAGGGTTAAACCTATAGTTGCGCCGTATAGTGATCCCTCTGCGCACAACTTGAAGAAGGTTGCTAATAAATTTAAGGTTCCCTTAGTTTTTTTCCGCCCCTTGCAAGCTGGCTTCCTTGTGCTCTAAGATTATGAACCAGAAACAAGAAAATGATACGGGTGGAACACGCCATGTTCAACCCTATGTCGGATGTAAGGAAGGCGTTGTATATGCGATCCCGCTCACATGCGCTAAAGTATGCGTCGGCCATACTACAAGATGTTTGAACGACCATTTGTGAGAGCAAGAGCGATTGCTTAAGAAACGGACTGAATCCAATCTGCCGATTGATTGTAAACAGTAAGCGCTTGTCCGTGCCCCTTTCTTGTTATTGTCTTGTTAGCGCTTTGTCCTTTCTATGCTTTATTTACAGTTATCTGGAATGTTTACCTTTACCGAGACGCTGCAAGAGTTTTCAAATTGAGTAAAATTCTGGGGTTGGAAAGGACCAGTTTGGTTGTTCATGTGTAAATTTTGTCAGAAATCTGTAGATAAAATAAACGATATCACTTAATTACGCGCCACGGTCCAGACGGTCTCTGCCATGAAAAGGAAAAGCTTCTTGCCTTTAGATCGGTTGTGTTTTGCACTGATTTTCGTGCCGATGACGGTATTCAAATCTTGGCAGCAATTGCGGCCACTTGGGATTCCAACTAAATCTGCGCAACCGAAATCTGATGGCGTTCTGTCATGGTTGCCGCACCATATTAGGTCGATGCCATTGTCGCACGGCTGCCTTCATCTTCGTTGCGCTTAACTCAGGATACCACACTTAAAACGCGATTCGCAGCTTAGTGTTGTTAAACAGCTCACCGTCGTTCTCGGCTACGTTAATATTTCCCAATTAGGTGCAGCAAACGAAATGCATGACCACTAGAACCAAGCTGCATTTGCAATAGTCATTAAGAGCTCAGTGTCTGGAATGCCGGGCTGCTCACGCTGCGACAGCGCACGCAAGTATCGTCCAAAGTCAGCACTGTCTCCTTATGCCACGCTGGCCACGCCTTCCTCAAGCTTTCCGTTGATCTCTTGCGATAGCATCTACGAATGCATGCTGAAATTTATACGTTTCCTAAACAGTAACACAGGGATAACAGTATGTCAAAAATAAACCCTTATTTAGGATCGCTGACATGTACCAAATTGCTGCAATGAGTGATAACATCGACACAAGCAAATTTCTCTTCACAGCTGTGTAGTGACAGTCGCCGATGCGTCGCTGCTCAATCGATCTTCTTGCATACATCAGCTGCTCTGCTAAGCCGGCGGCGTAAATAATTATATCTTTACACCATTGTGATGCATCGATTTAGAGTAGGCAATTCTATGAGTCGAGCGTTTACTACAGCGCTGCTGAGTCCCATAGCATTGTCTGCTGTGGCGTCGATGCGAAATATGCGAAGTGCGCTCGGCCCGGACGCCCGTCTTCAGCGCTCGCTTCCGGCACGCTCATGCAAACGCGCTTCATCTGGTGCTGCAGGTGCTGCGAAGTTGTCCGATTTGATAATGCGGCTGAAGCCAGACCATTTTTGGAGTTGCGTTGATCATCGCACCGCGCAAACTATACGCTGCAAGGACGGAACTGGTTCCAGCTGTAGTATGCGTGCGTTTGTCATTGCACCGTCGGGCGGTACTCGGAAGTTGTATAAACGCGCTGTGGACTGGGATTGCATCCTATTCAATTTCTATTCATTTTTTGCTACTGAAACATGATTTGTTGTGTAAGGGGCAGTTGTTAAAGCGGGCCAACTCGAGCGCTTTTCACACACGGTTGCCGATTTTCCACTCGCACAGATGTGCTGACTTCGCTTTCTCTGTCCGTGTTTCGTAGCGTGTTTTGTAGCACCATTGTTCGGAATTTCACGTTGCTGGAAGGCATAAGGTAGGTATCTAAAGTGTTTTAAATGGATCAAAATATGAATACATTTTAAATAAGTTGTGAAATTTTCAAAAGCAACGCACACGCAACAGCGCCGCAGGCGTTGGCCTGACATACCGAGAATGACGTCATGACGGGTCCGGCAAAATACAGAACACAACGGTGTTTGCTTAGAGGGTGGAACCACTGATGCTGGTTTTCTCGTAAAAACTACCATTTGGGTTCATTTCTGTAATTTTTAAGCATGATAGTGTTGTTCTGCAGGCAGAACTTTAAAAGGCCGCACAGAGCTCATTTTTCCAGACAAACATTTCAGCATCACTTTAAGGACTTCCTAGATTTTCTGTACAACGCTCCCGCGCAGAACACACATCGTAAACAACTACATTATATTTTGGGATCCCAGATCTACCGATGAGAAAGGCGCCCAGTTTTTAAGAGTTAGCTTTTACTCATCACCTTTCTCTACTTCAAGGCGTCTGCTATGACCTCCTTTCTGCGGACGGAAAATTTTCTAAGACCAAGTAATTCAAGATGACTTCATTCGTATTGAATTAGTATAGCAAGCCAGTTGGTAATTTGTGACGTCATTAGTATATCCAATTGGTGATTGATTGGTGAAAACATTGATATATTCAAGATGTCTGCCAACTGATGACATCATCGATAAAACCAAGATGGCTGCTCCCATTGTTTATCAATAGTAATCAAAATAATGATGATTGGTGACGTGATTTAAATATGGGAGGTGTCGGAAGTATGGCAGGCAGAATATGTAGGAGCGGAAAGTGAACCGCTAGACGCGGATATAATGGTAACGGAGATCAAGGCAGCTATCGCTGGGCTTAAAACTCGCTCGGACCCTGCCCCAGATAAAATATCAAATTTCATGCTCTGGAACCTAGACGACTACTCGATAGAGGCGATTGCGCGATATATGAATGAAGTATGGAAGGAAGGTAAATTGCCGGAGGAATGGAAACAGGCAGAGGTGGTTCTCATCCCCAATCCGTGGAGGAAGCTAAATTGGAAAACCTAAGATCGATCTCGTTGATGTCATACGTGAAGAAACTCATGGAGCACGTAGCGCAAACGAGGTTGACGAGATACATTAAAGACGGAAACCTGAGGCCGCACGAGATGGTGAGACTTTGACGGAAGCTCAGCACGCAGGAAGTAATGCTCAGACTCCAACATCAAATTATATACAAGAAACGATTAGATGCCAAGGTGATCCAAAGTGTTGACCTCACGAAGGCATTCGACAGCATCCGACATGAGGTGATGCCCAGAGCTCTGAAGGAGGTAAACGTGAGCAAGGGAACATAAGATTATATCAAGCACTTCCTCCGAGGAAGGAAGGAAGGAAGGAAGGAAGGAAGGAAGGAAGGAAGGAAGGAAGGAAGGAAGGAAGGAAGGAAGGAAGGAAGGAAGGAAGGAAGGAAGGAAGGAAGGAAAGAAGGAAGGAAGGAAGGAAGGAAGGAAGGAAGGAAGGAAGGAAGGAAGGAAGGAAGGAAGGAAGGAAGGAAGGAAGGAAGGAAGTGAATACATTCAAGGACGCACAGTCCACAGCATAAGGCTGCGCCGCATAGGTACCCCGCAAGAAGCCACACTGACCACTCTCCTATTCACCATATCGATGACAGGTCTCCCTGCTATGCTGAATAAGACCCCCGATCTAAAATGCAGCAAGAACGCCGACAACATAAACATGCGGAGGAATAGCGGAAGCGATGCTGAAATTGAGTGGAGTCTCCAAAGTGCAGCAGACGTAGTGGTGAAGTATGCGGCCCAAAGAGGCATGGCGTGCTCACTACAAACGTCTGAGCTCTTTGTGTATAATAGATGCTGTTAGAGCAACAGAGCAGTAGAAATTAAAGTGGTGGTGGGATGCCTGGACTGCCTATGGTCATAAAAATGAGAATTCTAGGCATGTTCATTAACGATTAAGGTATTACCAACACCGTAAAGAAATTAGCCACGTATGCAGACCAAGTGGTAGACATATTCCGGAAGGTAGTGGTAAAAGAGAGAGCACTACGGGAAAGGAATGTCATCAAAAGGTCGCAAGCATACATAAACACATGTTTACATAGATACGTAAACACGAGCAAGGCATAAAGAGACAAGGCAGACAAAATATTGAGGAAAAGTGGCAAGCCTTCTCCTCATATCGACATTGACGGAGCGACTTGAAAAAATGGGGGTACACAACAGATGTGTTGAGCTGGAAAAGGAGCAGGAGGAAGATAAAGAGGAAAGGCAGGAAGGTTAACCCGTAAAAGAAACCGGTTTGCTACCCTGCACTAAGGGAAAGGGGTGAGTGGATATAAACGCTGCGATTGAGGGATGGGTGAAGTTAGTACAGTCACATCACAGGCAGGTCACATCACATCACGTCACAGTCCATATCACGGAAGATAACATCTAACTCGTAGTCTTTCGATTAGGCCTGTGCTTTTCATAAAGCGGAGCAGTGCCTGGAAGGTTTTCACCGCAGAAGATCGCCATGGCAAGGAACCCAAAAACCTAATTTCAGACATTGGGCGACAATCTAGATGCTCCAGCGCAGGGCAATGTATAGACACTGTCTTTCCACACTGTATATAGGGCACTCACAAAGAATATGGCTTATAGACTCGTCGCACCCACAGTTTGTACACGCAGGGCTGTTTGCCTGCCTATCATAAAGGCATACGAGTTTGTGCATGCTACACCAACCCACAGGCGGCACAAAAGGGGGTGAGAATAAACTAGCTTGGCCACTCTGAATCCTCCGGGTAATACTGGAATGGTTAGGAATCTGAGCAGAAAGTAGCACGCACAAAATGTAAACAGCCCTCCAGGAATGAGGCCCAAGATACGCATCCCACCAATGCCGCGGAACTGCGCTCCGAGTATAACGAGGAAAGTGTAGAATATAGTGCTAATGCTTAAGAAAGGAAGATGAAGGAGTGACCGGTAGCCCAGGTGGCTTATCTAGACACGTCGTGCGGACAGCACGGGGCGACTGTATCCGCGCGGTGGTCGACGGGGCAGGAGCACCGATGGTAGCCGCTTCGAGCCGCACGAGAGATTCCAACGTGCGGAAGAGTTAGTGAATCGCTCGCTGTGGTTGGTACCAAGACCACGAGGATTTTAATAGATAGCCAAAATGTAGCGCGGAGCGTTGGGAAAGGAAGAAAGTGTAAAGAAGACAAACGCGTCCTCGAGGCAAGGACGATAGAACGTAACACAGATAAAATATGGATTTCAGCGCAGGAGTATATTGCAGGAAATGAGGCTACACACGAGCCTGCCCCAGCTGTATCACCCAGCGACCGCAGAGCGGCCCTGTTGCATATACATGAAAGACAGCTTGATTTCATAAAACGAGATCATGGAACATTGTAAGATAGGTAGGAGGGTCTGTCCGCCGCCCGACTGTTCCCTCTGAAACGAGGAGACAATCGCGTGGTGAATATTACAAATAGAAATCATATAAGCCCCTTCTGGGTATACATGAATATCTCAAAAGACGACTAAGACCCATATCGCATAACGTGAGAGTGGCGTCTCATATACTTATGGAAAGTTCGTTCATGTAAATCATGGCAGTGTGAGTTAACGATGACTCTCAATGAGATGCAGGATACCTCGCCTAAATCGTTATTATGTAGATGCGGGATCAGCCCCACAAGCCTTTGTGAGGTTTGCGGTGAGATTGAAAGTATTGATCACTTCCTTCTCGCTTGCCGAAGGTTTTCACATCAGAGGAGGGTGCATTTAGAAACTCCAATGCACGCTTGAGATTTACGTTGTCGGTCCCGCTTCTACTCTTCTTCGGTGTCAGTGCGAAAGGATTTGCCTTGCCTCAAATTTGTCAGTACTTACATAACTTCAGCACAGCTACGGACATATTCCCTTGCTAATTGTATTCCAAATTTACAAACTTCCAAACTTTTGCTTCGTATTTTTTCCTTTCAAATAATTCTGTGATCCTAAATCTTATGTTTTTGTTTAGTTGACAATTACTTTATTGCACTAATTCAGTTTGTGTATGACATTTGGCAGTCCACACTAAACCCTGGCAAATCCCCCTTCGTGGGCATGTGCCATATACCAAGGCAGAAGAAGAAGTAGAAGAAACGTGGCCCTCTCAACAACGTAATTAGGGAATGTAGTGGCAGTCCGGGCCTGAGAGACCTTGCTGCAGAGCTAGCACCCCGCTCAACAGCCACAAGCCATCCGCCTGGTGCTGAGCACTTGCTTGATGCGACAATGTATCTTCACCAGACCTTAGTTTGCAAGGCTCCTGTGTAGGACTCCCTTAGATCTACTTAGCGAGGTGTCCAGAAAGGAGTTTCGTTTCGGTGGCAATAAAAGGTTTGATGACGATGATGATGATAATTTCATCAGTGTTGTCGTTTTTGTAGCTTTAAATAAAGGATGGCATCATTAGTAGAGTACGAATGTTGCGCATTGAAATGAATGACGATGTCATCAGTAGTGTAATATTTCGTACTGGTGTAGTATATCGTTGCTAGAAATTAGTTTGACTATGACTTCATCAAATGGGGACGTCATCTACCGTGACGTGCTGACCGGAAGTGATGCCATAAGGACATCACATCCAGTCATGACTACCCCAGGCGACTCTCGACTATACAATTCCGTACCGCCATGTTCCTCTTAACCGACGTTGTGATGTTAGTGTTCTCACCTCTGTCACTTGGAAAAGATTAGTATCTCAAGAGTTTTGCTACTTTAACTCAAAATAATTAGAGGCAATGATTTTGGAAAATCTCACGGGAAGAAAAGGGAAGCCGAGCGTGTTCCTCTTAAATTTGTGCAGTACCCCACAGCAGAGAAAGGTGAGATTCATGGCTCTCTTTCACAAAGAGATAATAGCATCCGGCAGTAACCCCTTGCTAAAAGTCGGTGACATTAGTTTGGCGCACGCAGAATTTGGTTATGCTGAACAAGATCCTAACGGCAGGCAATTATTGGAGGACGCGCACGAGCTGGGACTTACCTTGCATGCGGACCCTAGTAGTCCATCCAGGGTGTGTAACAGCGTTTGTGTGTACTTCTCCTGACTTGACCTTCTCTTAAAATGCGACTGATCTAAATTGGCAAAATTCAGAGCAAATTTTCGGCAGCGATCGTTTAATTCTAGCCGCAATATTCAAGAGAGGACGAAAGACGCGCTGTGTGCGTTAGTCGTTGCTACGCAATGGAAATATTTAAAGAAAAGCGACAGAAAGCTGCCGCACGGAGGATTGCAAACATAGCAAAATGAACGAAGACCCTGATGCGTCACGTTAGAGAAACAACAGACTCTGGAAGGAAATGATGCCCTGGAGATAGGTGATAACAAACTGCTTCACATGTGGGAGGCAAAACGTGGTATGTAATGCTGACTAAAGAAGCAAAAATGAAACCGTAACCTTAGAAGGAGGATAGCTAGACATAACACTGAAATTGAAAATTATGCTGCCAAATTATTGCGAAAAGAGTTGGTGCAACAGATGCGACGAGATGGAAAGGGACATAATCCTTTTCAGAACGGGGGGTCTGATGAGACGCGTAATAAATCCGTGTAACTCGAAATTCCTATCCGGAATTAGATTACCCAAAGCCAGAATGGCGTTTAGGGCACATATTCAGAATGTATGGACCACAAGTCAATATGCACATTGTTGATACTCATATGACCTCCCTCCCAGAAAACGAAGAGCTCCCAACGAGGAGCTCGACGCTCCGATCACGAGGGCGGAGGTCAAGGCAGAAATATTGGGACTGAAACCGAAATCGGCCCTGGACCCTGCCGGAATAACAAACAAAAATTTGAGAAACCTGGATGATGACTCCACAAGCGCTTTTACGGACCATATGCAAGTAATGTGGACTAAAGGCCACCAGCCTCGGCTTTGAAGTCAGTTAAAGTAACTCTGATCCCAAAGACGGGCAAACTCCCGAAACTAAAAAAAACTCAGTCCCGTTTCTCTCAACTCATGCATGCAATTTCTCATGCACAGAGAAATTGATGAAGCACGTAGTTCAGACCAGACTAACGCGCTTTATTGAGGAAAACGGCCTGTGGCCGCACGAAATGGTCGACTTCTGACAGTGCTTATGCACGCAGGATGTGATGCTCTGACTCAAACACGATATAATTGACTCACATTTTAGAGACGCCAAAGTGATTCTCGGTCCGGACTTGACAAAGGCTTTAGATAAAGCTCAACACGAAGCGATTCTCCATGGTATCCAAGATATCGAGGTAGGTACACGAACATACGAGTACATCAAGGACTTTTTGTCAGACAGATCTTCCTGATTGAAGTTTCAAGACATTTTCCCACAGCAAAGCTGGGGAGCAGTGGCATGCTATAGGGCCCTTTTTCCCGTTCCTGTTCTGCATGGTGATGAGGGGCCTCCCAGGACCTCTGACGAGAAGAAAAGGGCTATAGTTCAGTATATATGCGGATGACATCAATCTCTAGATAACCAAGTTAGCGTTGCGAGCATGGAGGAGCGCCTGCAGGCGGTGGCGGACACTGTCGTAGATTATGTGCCAGCAGGGTCTATCATGCCCTCCGCAAAAATAGAATTATTGATCTATAACCCGAAGGCAGTCTTATGCAAGCGCCGCGGGGAATTTCGCATTCAAATAGAAGGAAAACCAGTCCGAAAGGTAGATCAAATCAGAATCTTAGGAGTATTATTTCGGGAGAATGGATACAAAGATGGGACAATCAAAAAGCTCGAGGGATTCGCCACGAAAGCCATAGGCATATTTATTATGGTCGCGCTGAAAGGACGAGGCCCAAAGGAAAGAATCTTGCTTAAACTAACCCAAGCAGACGTAACAAGCTGCGTGAGCTATGCCCCGCCATTCTGAAATATCAGGTCGGGGGGTGGAGAGGAGAGGAGACATTCTAATTAGACAATGCACAAAGCGTGTACTGGGCTTACCACTTACCACATGAACCAAGAAGCTCCTTTCTATGAAGTGCACAATACCTTGGACAAAATGGCGGAGGCTGACAGAATTTTGCAGCTGGAAAGAAAAGGTGGAATGACCATGGACAGAACTCTCCTCGAAATAGTACGCCTGCAGAAAGGGAAGTACAAGAAAAATCAAGCATCTCGTATCACTGCTGAGAAAATATAATCATTCTCCCTTCCTTGTAACATGCTTCCTATATTCAACACAGAGAGGCGGGAGAGGAGAGTAGAAGCTCAAATCAGCCAATTCGAATTGATGAACAGCAAGTGGGCTGCGTATGTGGACGCATCAAGTGACAAGCCTGGTGCGGCTGCCGCCTCGGTGGTCGACAAATGAGGCGCCCCGGCATCGGCCGCCACAGTTCGAAGCCGCAACTCCAAAACAGCAGAAGTTGCAATAGCGCTCGCTTTCTTCGCCAGTTTCATAATCGGCGATAGCAAAACGACCTTCTGAAAATTTCCAAAAGGGACGGTGTCACCGGAAGCGGCAACGATTATGGTAAGAAATGACTAAAGGGACAAATTAGCTCAATTTAGACCCCTGCGAACGCGTCCATTCCATGCAACGAAGTGGCCCACGTGTTAACTCGAGCTCGCTTCTTCCGGGTAACTGTGGAGCCATCCGATTGTCGGAAATAGACGTGACCGCAAAATTATACACAGATTCTTGTAAAGTTTAGGTTAAGCAGGAGACTGCTGCCTCCACCGGATAAAAGTCTAAACAATCAAGGAGCAGTCGCATGGCTGCGCCTGCAAGCTGGGAACTTCATAAACCCCGTCTGTGCATATGAGGTCAAGACAGCCGACAGAAAGACGATACGTGCAAGCACTGTGGGGCGAGAAGGGCCCTCGACCACATAATTTGTGAATGCGCCAGCTCCCCAGAGACTAAAGCATAGATTGTAAAGAACCCTGGAAGCCCTGCTGCAGAGAGAAGTCCATGCCATCCGCCTGATGGAAACAACAGCGAAGTGCCAAGGCCTCTTTGCCGCCTTCTAATCGCAGAGGTCCCGGCCCCCGTCCCTTGGGCCTGCGTGCCAGGAGTGGGGCCTAGGAGGCCTCTTTATCTGTGGAAGAATAAAATTATTATCACCATCATTACGCATATACGAAACTGACCCCGCCGGGCGCTGGATTCAGGAGTCCTTGAGGCGCCTATCATTCGGGGCTTCCTCGAACGCCGCACTGCTAAGCATATAGAAGTAGACGCAGTACAACAGGCATCAGCGGGAACTGAAATTGGTTTACAGGAAAAAAATGCAGGTGGGTTAGCTTGGCTATAACTGAATATACGTAGCCTTAGCTAAGGTTCAGCTGGTAATTTTTAGCTTTCCCAGCACGTTTAGCCTTATTGCGTGCGCTCTTCGTACGCTGAACCGCCAACTTCAAAACAACTACTTCAGGATTCGACGAGTAAAGCCACTCCGCTCCTTTGCAGCGCTGAGCAGCAGTATCGCTCTTCTCCAGCGCTATACCACACTGGCAAACGCCCCGCTATATATACCAATATATATATATATATATATATATATATAT
>JAJIZL010122696.1:75323-94506 GCA_023969395.1 Amblyomma maculatum | reverse complement strand
TCTGTCGCAGCCACATCAGGGCCAGGATGAGCCACCCTTCACCACCTCCGTGCATTATCTTTCAAATTTTCTCCGGGAACTACAGGTTTGGATGGTTCGTTGTTGTTCTGGCTGCAGGAAGAAGGAAAAGAAAATGCACGGGCCTGCTACTGGCTTCGTAGCTGAGCCCCCTCCGCTGCCTCGTGCGGACAGAAGAGAAAACATATAAGAAAGAAAAAGAAGAGTGTGAGAAAGACGCGCGCCTCAACAGCCGTCGTCCAGCACCGAAGTGGTGGCGGGTGCAATGATGGCCTACAACAGGTAAAAAGTCGGTGACAGGCTCGTTCCCGCCGCAAGCGGTGGTGACCTACCTGTCCCAGACACATCAGGGCCATGAACATCCACCCCTGGACAGTTCGCATTCGCTCTTGCCTCGTGGTCTTCCGTGGCGCGCATTCAAATGTGAGTTTGTAGATGGAATTTTGGATTGGAAAACTTTTACTGACAGCAATGAGCAATTTGCCGGCACTACACTTAGATGACCTCAAGTCCGTTGTTCTCGACGACCTTATGATCCCACTTAGTGGCCGGAACTTGCGTCAATTAGTCTAAGCTAGCTAGTATAGCCTCCCACCGCTCTAGAGACGTGGCTGGTAGTAGATGCGACTGTGGCGGCGTTTTTTGCAGTTCTATAATGTGTGATTGTATCCGGCTATTTTGCCGCAGTCTTTACAATTTGGATTGTATTGTGCGGGCTACATGTATGCTAAATTAGATGAGCTGAAGAAGGCACGCGTCTAGAGCCGTCGCCAGACTACTTCCCGCCTTTTGTGCAGTTTTGTGTCTGGTGGTGGATATATCCACCTTTCCAGTTTAAAGTGATTAGTGTAGTCATGAAATGAGATTAGTCATCTCTCTAGAAATTGGGGCAATCAACCTGACTCACTGCTCGGCTGACATAATCTCGAGCTACACTGTCAGCCAACTCGTTTCCTCTGTTCTCCGAGTGCGCCGGCACCCATATTCATTCCATGCCTTTTCGGTTCCATTCCTTATACCTTAAAATTCGCTCTGTCTCTTTGGAGATCATGCCCCTCGCAAAATTGTTTATAGCAGATTTGGTGTCGCTGATTATGGTAACAGCTTTGGTGCTGACCATCGCCATGGCGATAGCCGCCTCCTCCGCTGTCCCCGAGTTGTTTGTTTTATCGAACCTGCTGTTAATGTTTTACTCGAGTCTTTAACGCCCACGATAGCAGAAGGGTTACCTCCTTCGTATTCCGCCGCGTCTGCATAAACAGTGTATTCAGGGTCGTCTAACTTGGCCTCAAGAGGTTTTGCTCTTGCTTTTCCCCTGCCTTCATAAAAAACAGTGTGCAAGTTTTCTGGTAGCGGTTTAATAGGGAGTTTAAAGTGAGTGCGTTCCTTACTTCGGTCGCCAGTTTTTACTTGTGCATTTCTTTGGGGATTCTATCTTGTAATCCTAATTTACCCAAGACCTCCCATCCCGTGGATGTGGTGGCGAGCCTTTTTAGCTGTCTATTATATGTGCCTCGCATAGTTTCATGGTGTTATTGTAGACCCCCAGTTCAAGAAGTCTTTCCGTAGGGGTGCAGTACGGTATCCCCAGTGCTGCTTTATATGCCTGCCTTATGATTGCTTCAATGTTGTCCTTTTCTGCCACCCCCAGCTTGAGGTAAGGGATGGTGTAAACTACTCTGCTTATCACAAAAGCCTGAACAATTTGGCACTTCTTTTTCTTTGCCCCACGTCTTTTGTTGGCTTCAGTTTACGCTTGTCCGCCGTGCTCGACGGTGACCTAGCCAGCCAACCCGGTTTATTAATATCGTAGGTAAGATTACTGCTTATACTATTTCGTTTCGATAGCTATTCACTCTATACCATTATCTGCATCTCATTTGACCGCTACAGATGTCGCCGATACTCAGCTGCTGACCCTAAAGACGCGGGTTTGATTCCGCCTGCGGCGGTCACATTTCGGTGGCGTCTCCAATACGGCGTGTTTAACCCCTACTTTTACGGAAGCCGAGCAAGAGAATTTGTGATCTTAAGCCCGTGACACTGAGTACTTCAGATGGTTGTTGCCTACGCGTTATCGTTAAAGAAAAATGTGAGCGAGTGCACTTGAGCGGATGAGCTCCCTGCAGCGTATAATATTCGACATGCATGTCGCTACCAATAGGCAAATAATGCTCTTGCCATTCTGAAGCCTAGCAGAGAGCATCAGCTTGCGGTACTCAGTTTATGTCTTCACTTCCAGCTGTAATTAGTAGGAGCCCGTTGTGTCTCAGACGGTGCGGGCAGGGCAGTTTATTTTACACATCCCAAACTAACAAATGTAATTAGAAGGGTGTACCGAATCACTACGTTGGAAGTTAATAAAGCTATGACGTGCATAACGTGGGCTGTATCGCAATTCGTCTAGCGAGGAAAGACTCGCTTTTCAGCAATTTTTCTTGCTATCGTCAAGCCGTGGGAAGGTTAATGGTGCGGTGGGACACAAATGTTTGGTTAGGTTCAGTGGCGTCGCTAGGGTCACCCGCGGCGCGCATTTAAAGTGTGAGGTGGATGCGTGATTGGGTCGATTAGCGAGAAAGACGGGAGATAAATGAATTAGACAACAGACTGCCGGAGACAGATGCTGCCAGCGGTCCTCGCTTTGGAAAGGAAAGTGAACTACACACAAACAAAAAGAGGCGATGCGGCGGCGCGGCTGCCGACGGGTGTCGTCTAAACACGCTCCCGCGCAGAGGTTTCCGATGGGTATCGGGTTAATGCAGGTGCTTCCAGAGTACACGAACGTACTATCATGAACAATATGAGCAGGAACACGCGAGCGCATGGCCATCAAAACCCACCTGGGGCGTTACGCTGTTGCCCCTGTCGGAAACAAAGTAGAAAGGGCGCCGCGGTTCCGCTAACTTTAACTCTCGCCTTGCTAGCGTTGCCGCAAAGCGGCAGCTGATTGCAAGGTGCCGGCCGCTAGCTGTGATAAGGCGATTATGGAGCGCAGATCGCGCACTGTGCTGTCAGTAGTTCTGCGACAAATACCGCTGTTAACCCTTTATTTTCTATGTGGGCAAATTGAAAACGTTGACCAGAAAATATTTGTTCAGAGCATGCTTGACACACGTACACCCACAAGGAAAAAAAAAAGAGAGATAGCAAACAGCGGTATTAATTGCGCAGAACTATAGACCACTGTCCGAAATCTGCACTCCATAAGCGTCTTATCATCGCTAGCGCCTTGCAATCAGCTGCCGTTTCACAGCAGAGTGTATGGGTTTCAATAAATTCTTCAGAGTACTCATTTCCCCTTTCTCAATTTTTTTTTTCAGTCACAGTATACATAAAGTGTACTTTGTAATTATAAATATTCCAAAGTAATCTTCTACTTTTCTTTTGCAGATCAGGAGTACGAGCATCCTCATGGGATTACAGACTGTGTAGCTGAAACATGTTGCTCCCACAGTCTTCTTGAACAACGCGGGTAGCTGCGCAAAGCGCTTTCCTCGCCGCATTTCTTTTTTTTTTTCTGGCTGTTTGTGCAACCGTAAACAACGCAGTGTTGTTCAGAGGAAGCTTGGAAGCTGTCCGACATCGGAACTAGAAGCAATCACAGCGGAAAACAATCACATGCACATGCCAATGAATGCAACCGTAGCCGTGGCCAGTAGCGACATGTGCTCCGCATGCAGTCCAGATCATTCTACCGTGGTCCAGACGGAATGGGCAACATTGAGCGGCGCGCTACTCTCGCAGTCAGCAAGTTACTCTTGGCCTCTTGCCGCCTGGTTTGAGGCTTTTGACTGGAAGATGACGCTCCCCGTGTTGAAAGGGTCTATAGCAGCCTTGTAATTCTAGTGGAGTATACGCGGCGTAGCCGGTTACTTTTACCGTGGCCCTTGCCTCTTGTAGCGTGATTACATCGGGTGAATTTTCTATTTGTTGTGTGCCTGCAGGTTCCCTCTTTTAGAATGGAAACCTCCGCTGTTACACTGCCAGACTCTGATTGGGAGGTGAAGGACAATGATGACCTTTGGACTGTTGCTGCGGTGGCAGCTGAGGGAGGGTGTTGCCGGCAACCGGGGGAAGCTTCACTTCTATTTTCGTTAGTCGTTCCATAATTTGCCTGAAGCAGTTATTGTTTCTCCACTGTGCATTACTAATTCCACAGTAAGATTATTTACCTGTTCGGTTAGTTCGCCAACTATAACTGAAACGGGATCTAGTCTGGCATCTTGAGCTTCTACCCGCTTCATGAGTATATTCATGTCCAACCTAAGCTTGCGGTAAGTCCGAGTCGATGCTTCCTCACTCGAATTTTCTGGCGGCTTTTTGGACTTGCTGTCTTCTGGTTTTTCCTCTCTGAGTAGAGGTCTCTTCGCGGGAACTCGGGTGTCTGTCTCCATTGATTTTTCGTTATGTACCATTTCGTTTGTGTTACATGTAGATGTTTACTAGTGCTTTGCGAATTCTGAATAGGAGATTTGTCGAGTACCGTCTGCATTTTTGTGTTATCAGAATACATTTCCTCATTGCTGCCAATTCCTTCTTTATGGTTTCAGGCTCTCTATCTCTATTAGCGAGTTGTTCAACCAGTTCCTTCTCTCAAGTCGTTTCCCAAGGGGAGGTCTTAACTGGCCAGCTCACCTTTTTTCTTGTGTCTCCACTCTGCTTGAACTTCCTCATTAGACTTTGTCAGGACCTGAGTCAACGACTCCGTCTCCTGTCCCCAGCTGCGGCGGAAAGGAGTTTGACCTACTTATCCTCCAGTAGCCTCTATGGTTGTCGCCTACCCGCGATCGTGGCTGGTGTGCAGTCATGTTGCCCTAGGTTATTCTTGGTTTTGTGGGGTCGTGTCTTGAGCAGCCTATACTTGCAATTCCTACTGCCAGTGTTGTGCATCCCCCCGCATACAATTCATTCGAGTTTGCACGTCGGTAGCTCTCCATCCGTTGATTCCGGGTGGTTTTCGCCGCATCTGCGGCAATGCTTTAGCCTTGGCTTGCAGCACAGATTCGTCTTGTGCTCCGTCGTCCTACAGTTGTAACATGTCTCCACCAGCTCTCGGTACGGGTAGACGGCAAACAATGATCTCCAGTATAAAACTTGTTTTGGGAGCCTTTCCTCTTCAAAGGTGATCAGGAAAGATCTTGACTTGCAAATTCGCCTTGCGTTGAGTACGGCAATGTTCGGGTTGCACTTGATAAAACCTTGGCCGACTTCTTACGGAGTTTCTATGTCGTATGCGTTCTATAAGATGTCCTTAATAGCGCTGTTGGGTGCCGCGATGTAGGGCGCCAGGTCGAGGGTCTTCTGGTCTATAACTATGGATTTGATGTTCACATAAATGCTCGCTCTTTGACGATTGGGCGTGCCGATCGTGCACGTGTTGTTCCCGGAGTTAATCCTTGAAATATCTTCATCCAAGACGTTTACATAGGATAGGTTTGCAGACGCGCACACGGCCTGCAGTAAACGACGTGGCATGTAGTAATTTAAATTCCAGCCTCTTGGCCTGAAGATTATTTTATAGTCGCTCACCGAGAGCTTCGGCATCGGTGCCCTCTTGCAGATGTTGGCATCTTGCCTGTTTTTTTGGATGACAGATTTCTCCTTGCTGGCGCCGTGCTCGCCGGCGTTAACGGATCTCGACGTGGGTTTCCGCTCTTTCTTCCTCATGCGGTCGTGCATGCTGAGAACGGTCTCCCACTCACCGTTCTCGAATTCTGTGGGGTCAATATCATCTCCGTCCACAGCGCTTTTCATCGTGGTAGGCTGAGGGCCGCCACAGGGGCCGGCGTCCGTCGACGTGGAGAAGGTATGCGACGCTAGGTCTGAGAGTTAGGCCTAGCAAACTCTTCCATCCTGAAGGTAAACTTCCGATGAAAAAGGAAAAACATTGGCCGTTGCTTAGCTTAATTAAGCCTGGTAATTGCGAAAGCAATAGCTATGGCTACGCGTAGGTTCAGCTGGTGGTGTAGCTGGTTGTGGTGCTTGTGGTTATGCTTATGGTTATGCAGTGATTCACTCTGACCACGGCATATGGTTCAACTATTGTTTATTGCGGGGTGCTACCTGGTTATTCTATGTATAACTAGTAGCGAAGCAAGGAGTGCCGGGGCTGCAACGATATACTTGGTTGTGGGTGAGGTTAAAAGCATCCCTGGAGACTGTGTTGGTTCCACCTGCCGCTAGGCCACCTCCTATAGTATCCAACGTTGCACCCCCGGCGGTAGGAGCGGGAGTTAGGCCGTGGTTGGTAGGTATACCGCCTCGCGAGTTGACGGCGCGAGTTGGGGGCCCTGTTTTTGCGGCAGATGGTATGACGTCACTCTAGCTATAGCGCTCCCTCACGGAGGGAGCGGGAGTTAGGCCGCATTTGATAGCTACCGCCTCGCCGGTTTACGGCGCGAGTTGGGGCCCCTGTTTTTGCGCAGCTGTGCCTGGCGGCGCGCCAAAGGTCACGCTAAAGGTGAATGGTAGCTGCCGCCTCGCTACGCGAAGGGCTGAAAAGTGAAAGTAGTATTGCTTTCGCAATAAAAAAAATTAAAGATGAACAGCAAAAGTCACAAAAACATTACGATGACGTTAATGCTAACCACGCCTTCAGTATGTTCTTAACTTCATCCTAAGTGTGACTGCCAAACCAAGCAGCCACAGACCACCTGAAGACAAGCGACAACTGAATGGGGCATCGAAGTTGTTGTTGTAGTGGTTATTTATTGTATGTACAAAAGGAAAGAAAAGATGTTTGCCAGCCCCGGTATCTGCTATCTTATATCTGAAGCACCTGAACTGGGGCGGCGGAAATAAAGGGATAGCGAGAAGGTAGAGGAAATCAAAGAGGTGAGTGATAGGGAGAAAGAAGATGGTAGGTAAAAATGAAAGAAATATATACACTATGGTACAGTATACAGTAGTTTGCTGAGGCCCACCCGCAAATGTCTTAAGTTACTGAGCACTTGGCACATCGGGCAGGCCTCCGCAATAGCTCTGCGTCTAGGCAACTGTTCACAACGCACGCACTGGATCTGTACAAAACACTGACGGCTGTCGTGGGCGATCGGCCGTTATTGTGGGAAATAGCACACGTGGAGCGTTCGAAGTTCCAGGCTGCAAAAAAAGAGGTGGTGAAGGGGATCGTGCGCCCGGCATGTTTAACAGGTTTTGTTTCATTTGCAGACTATAACGACCGAAAACGACCCAGACTATGAGAGTCTCCATAGTAGAGAGCTGTGTATATTACCATTTTCGTCATTTAATGTTGACTAGGATCGAAAGCATGCGGATCATGCTCTGCTTCACCTCTGTCTAAATGAGCCTTCTGTGGTCGGGTTAGAACCTGTGCACTGCTGACAGTTATCGGTAATATTAGCCACTGTGCCACAATAGGTGTGTAGACCGGCACGAAAAGCCCCTTCATTACGTATCGTGAAAGATGTCATATTATAGGAATAACAACAGGATTGTCTCGCTCGTGTGGAAAAGTTCATGCAAAGTTCACCGGCGTTCTATAATTCTTTTACAGAAAAGGAAAGACGTAGTATGGGTCACTCGTGGAATCTCGCGGACACATATTGCAGACAACTCTAGCCGATGGCGATTTTTGCTATGAGCTTACAAAAGTATTTCGTATTAGTTCACAGGAAGGCGAATGCGCCGTATATGTCAAAATTGTTTGTGTGGACTGCTGGAGTCATTTTTGATGGATATCGAGGCCACGTGCCGGTGACTGGATGTGTGCTATTAGGGGTAGAAAGCTTCCACTTTAAAAACGAATGCCGACCATAAGTGCACCGAAGTAAACCTCACTTTCGCTCATCTAACTCGGTTTAAAAGTGGCTGAAACTCGGGAGACTTTGTCTAAACTAGTCATCCCAGTTCAACAATTTCGGTAAGACTTGCTGCTTTGATTCTCTTTCTGTTATTCTGAAGGGCTCGGGTGAATAAATCCATGTGCACAATTAGTGACACCTTGTAATATGCGGAGCTATAAATTCATAGCAAGTGCCATATTTGACCTGCGCAATAAAACATGAATACTTGTGCATCAAATTGACTTGTGTTTTCTCTTATGACATCGGGGCAGCTTAGCTGTGTGAGCTCGGCTAGAAAGCACTTCTCGATAGACCGCCTTGCTACGTGGGGCGTGGCGCGCTCCGCTTTATGCCCGTAATGCGGTCGCACTGAAACCTTAGATCATGTTTTGCATGAATGTTGTTTGACGCGCACATTCTGGCGCCTAGTGACGCGCATGTTTCACGCCAGAATGCAGTGGCAGAGTCGCCACAGAGACATTTTCATAGAGCTTGTCATGTGTATAGGCATGTATGTACTGTGGAAGCGGAGAGGCCTGGCGGTTTTGCGGGGGCGACCACAAAAAGCCATGTTTCCGATGCTGCATAGATTAAGAACATTAGTATACACTCACTTGAATGAGGAACTTGTCATGCTGGGGGAGGAAGAATTCCTCCGACATTGGTCAACGAGATTCGTTGTTGTTGCAAATGGTAAAGTGACCGCGCCTATCCTTCCATACTAGGAAGATAGGCAAGTGAGAGGAACGTTTCAATGGTGTTATGATGAATAGCTCCACAAAGAAAAAAAGCTGTTCAGAAATGTTATCACTGAAAGAGCATGTATTTTTTATGTATATTTGTGTATATGTGCGTGATTGAACACCTCTAGAATTATTGATTTTTGTCCGCTAAGGCCCCAGACGGATACACTTGTGTTCTGTATCTGTTTATGAAAAATAAAATTCTCTTCAAGAGATCACATGTGTCAGTATGTTTCATGACACTATTTTTAAAGTCATCCTGCACATCGTTGGTATATAAGCGAAGGTTGCATTGCTCCCAGATGTTGGCTAAACCCTTTCGCAGGGGTATGAAATCGGTTATGTTCTCTTTGAGGGGGTTTAGCGATATCTTTGCTTGCAATATATAGTCGGAGTAGGTTTTCATACTTCTACTAGAAAGTGTTGAGGCAATGCCTGGTGTTGTTCAGGCATATATGCAGCCTCGTATCCCTCTAGTCATGGCTCCCGATTTGTTATACCGCTGGAAACGAAAGCTCCTTTGGCAGTGGTCTTGCCCTTTTATGTCGGACGATCGCGCTAGGGTGGTTTCTAGGCCAGCTTAGTACATGTTGTGTACTGTAAATATCTGTTACATGGTTCTCAGCTTGTATGCCAGAACACACATTTTCTGTCCACATTGCGCATATCAGTGTATATGTTTTAAGAAACCTTTTTGCATGGCTAATCGGTGCAACATTTAAAAAACCGACAAAATGCTAACAAGACATTCACAAAAACTGGACACGGATAAGAGCTTACTTCTTTCAATGAATCGCAATATTAGATCCAGTCCCTTTCTCAAGCGATCATTCGTGCTCGCAAAAACGCTCGTTTTTAATACCTGAGGAAAGCGGTCTGCCGCTATTGCAAGCCACTAAGAAAGGAGGCTTCATGAATGCTAAATAGGACTGCTGAATAGAAAAATTCAGGTAATTTGGACACCCGCTCACGCTTCTGTCCCTGGTAACGAGGCGGCTCACGATTTAGCCCGAGCTCTCTACTTACGGGTAGCCATCGAGCCCCCAGTCAGTGGGCATACGACGAGCGTCTGCTGAATTACGGGGATATCATTACCCTTATAAATTGGGACGTACACTGGAACCCCGCCAGATGTTGGCCTAAATAATAGAGAAGTCCACAGAAGCGTGGAGGTCTACAAACTAATGCCTTCATGATCCCGGTCGGGGCGTTTCACAAGTTACCGAACCTTAGGGCAATGATTTGTGCAAACACTGTGGGGCGAGAGGAAACCTCGGCCACATAATTTGGCATTTCCCACAATCCCCAGGATAGGACTAAATTTAACATGAAGAGAAGTTGGGATACCCTGCTTCGAAGCACGGACCCTGCGATCCAGCACCACACCGTTCATTTGGCGGAAAAGGTCGCAGCAAGCCAAGGGTAACCTGCCAGCCTCTAATCTTCCCCAGCACACGTGCCGGGGGCAGAGAAGAGGACACCCATTTCCGATGGAAATAAAAGTTGTCTGACCAATCAAGCAATCAACCAACTGCAATATCGCCTTTCCTTTTCTGTAAACCAATTATAGATACATGTAGCGCTGCAACGAACCCCGATAAAAGGCAAACAGTGAGAGGCAAATGAATGGAGAGGAAGAGTAGGGTTTCATGATTCCCCTCTAAGAAACACCTAAGAGACAGACTAAATTTTTATTTCACCTTTAACTGGAATATTTACGTTATTGAGATGCTGAAAGGTTTTTATAATGGAGTAAAATTCGATAGCGGTAAAGAAGAAATTGGGCATAGGCAGAAACCAGATGTATGCGATAAGGGACAAGGCGGGCAACGTCATCACTAATATGGACAAGATAGTCAAAGTAGCCGAGGAGTTCTCTACAGATCTCTACAGTAGCCAAAGTAGTCAGGACCGTAATGAGATTGGCGGTCGGGAAATACAGTCTGAAATTCCACCACTGACGAAGGACGAGGTCAGGAAAGCACTAGAAACTATGAAAAGGGGGAAGTCAGCTGGAAAGGATGAGATAACTACAGATTTGCTGAAAGACAGGGGGGGGATATCGTGATAGAAAAACTGGCCACCCTGTATACGCAGTGCCTGGTGTCATCGACGGTACCGGAACCATGGAAAAATGCAAACATTATCCTCATTCACAAGAAAGGGGACTCTAAGGACCTTAAAAATTACAGACCAATCAGCTGTTACGTATAAGGTATTTACTAAGGTAATCGCTAATAGAATCAGGACAACCTTAGACTGCAATCCAGCAAAGGATCAAGCAGGGTTTCGGAAACGGTACTCTACTATCTATCATATCCATACCATCAATCAGGTGATAGAAAAATGCTCGGAATATAACCAGCCCTTATACATAGCATTCATTGATTACGAAACAGCATTTGACTCAGTTAAACCTCGGCGGTGATGCAGGCATTGCGAAATCAAGGGGGTAGACGAGCCGTACGTGAAAGTGCTTGAAGATATATATAGTGGCTGCACAGCAACCATAGTTTTGCATAAAAAAAAGTAACAAAATTCCCACAAAGAAAGGTGTTAGGCAAGGAGACACAATCTCCCCAGTACTATTCACAGCTTGTTTAGAGGAAGTGTTCAAAGACTTGGAATGGGAGCAGTTATGGATAAGGGTAGATGGAGAATACCTCAGTAATCTGCAATTTGCTGATGACATTGCCTTGCTAAGCAACTCGAGGGATGAACTGCAAATAATGATGGATGACCTAGACAGGAAAAGTAGAAAAGTAGCCTTGAAAATCAATATGCAAAAGACTAAGGTAATGTTCCACAGCCTCGGGAAGGAACAGCAGTTTACATTAGGTAGCGAAATACTGGAAGTAGTAGGCGAATATGTCTACTTAGGACAGGTAGTAACCGCAGATCCGGGCCATGAAAAGGAAATAACAAGAAGAATAAGATTGGGATGGAGCGCATTTGGCAAACACTCGCAGATTATGACTAGCAGCTTACCGGTATCGCTTAAGAGGAAAGTATACAACAGTTGCATCTTGCCTGTACTCACCTATGGGGCTGAAACTTGCAGGCTAACCAAGCGAGTTCTACTTAAGTTGAGGACAACCCAGAGGGCAATCGAACGAAAACTGGTAGGGGTAACATTAAGGGAATAGAAAGCGTGAATAGTTGGTCAGAGAAATAACTCAAGTTACCGACATTCTAGTGGAAATTAAGAAGAAGAAATGGACATGGGCAGGACATGTAGGGCGAAGAGAGGATAACCGATGGTCGCTTAGGGTAACAAACTGGATTCCAAGGGAAAGAAAGCGTAGCAGGGGGCGGCAGAAAGTTATGTGGGGGGATTATATTAAGAAGTTCGCAGGGGTCAAGTGGATGCAGCTAGCACAGAACCCGGTTAAGTGGAGCAATTTGGGAGAGGCCTTCGCCCTGCAGTGGGTAAATCCAGGCTGATGATGATGATGATGATGATGATGATGGAAATTCGATGTTTTGAACAAGGAGTCTTGTTTATTATGTGTGTCAATTTATCAGATTTTATAGATACGATAAACGATATCGCTTCTTTAAGACGCGCCATGGTCTCTGTCATGAAAAAGAAAAGTTTCTTTTCTTTACTAGGAGCTGTGTTTCGCACTGATGATTTTCGTGCCGATGACGGTTATCGAATCTTGGCAGTAACTGCGGTTACTTGGGATTCCAATAAAATATGCGCAACTATATCCGGTGTCGCTCTGTCATTTTTGCCGCGCCTAATTATTAGGTTAATATCATTGTCGCACGGCTGCCTTCACCGTCGTTACGCTTAACTGAGAATACCGAACTTAAAACGCAGTTCGCGGCTTACTATTCTTACACAGCTCGCAGTCCTTCTTGGCTACGTTAACAACTACCAATTAGGTACACCAAGCGAAATTTAAGATCGCTAGAACGAAGCTGCATTTAAAATTGTGGTTTATAATGCAGTGTCTTGAGTGCCGGCTGCTCGCCCTACAACAGAGCGCTGAATCATCATCACAAGTCAGTACTGTCTTCATATGCCGCGCCGACCGCGCCTTGCGCAAGTTGTCCGTAGATCCCTTTGATAGCATCCACAATGCGTGCCGAAATTTATGCTTTTCCTAAATAATGACCCAGGGATAACATTATGTCCAAAATGAACACTTATTGTGGATCGATCACTTGTACTAAGGTGCTATTAGGAGTGATAACTGCGACACAAGCGAGTTTCTCTTCACAGCGGTGTAGCGGCAGTCTCCGATGCGTCGCGGCTCATCCTATTCTCGTATACACTAGCTCCTCTACTAAGCCGGAGCCGTAATTAATTATATCTTTTTGCCATTGTTAGACAGCGATTTACGACAGGCCGTTCCGTGCGTAGACCGTTTCCTACAGAGCTGCTGAGTCCCGAAGCATTGCCTGCTGTGGCGCCGATGCGAAATATCATAGGCCCAGCGACTAGCAGGTAGTTCGCTCGGCCCGAGCGCCTGTCCTCCACGCTCGCTGCCGGCACGTCAGATAAACTCACTACATTGGTCACTACAAAGACCGGGAGCGATTGGAATTTCGCAGACAAGAGTAGCTCGCACGCTTAAACAGACGTGGCCTTCTCAGCAGTTCGAACAAATACGAAGTGTGTGCACATCATTTCGTGTCATCATCGCAGTCATCCAAAAGTTCACACGGCCGACATGCAAAATGAAGACGTGAAGCGAGAATGGCGACCTCCTGCAGCAATTTGTGCGTCAATGTGCAACATTCGAGGTGCACGCATAAGCCACTCTCGTCTGCGTCATTGCACACGCCACCGCTGGTGGTGGACGACGGCTGTAGTTGCGGGGCGCGTCTTTCTTTCCCTGTTCCTTTTCTTTCTTCTCTATATTCTCTTCTATCTGCACGTGGCAGCGGAGGTGGCTCAGCTACACAGCCAGGAGCAGGCCCGTGCATTTTCTTTTCCTTCTTCCTACAGCCACAAAAACAACAACAACAGCGTTCCGATCGCTGGTCTTGTCACAATCGTGCAAGCGTACCATTGGTATTTTGAGAACCCTGTGGTCGTCTTGTGCGGAATTTACCTTTTGCGCTTTAATATGTTTTGGTTGAGCCCACGACCGCACTAAACCATCGCTTTGGCACTCATTGTGCGGTCAGTTCTACGGTCGACTGCAGCACTGTACAGGAAAATGGCGATCTCAGCGTTTCGTGCAAGCTCCATATAGAATGCCTATTCATTTGTTCCTACTGAAACATGATGTATTAGAAGGTTGGTTGTTTAATCGGGCCAGCTCGTGCGCTTTTCGTACACTGGTGCCGATTTTCGACTCGCCCATTTGGGTTGACTTAGCTTTCCCTGTCATCTTAATAGATAGCGCCTTACGGTGCTCCGGTTTTGTTGCGTAAAGCTACACTGCGCGGGTCAGGGCCCAGTTTCGCGTCTGCGGTACGCCGCCCGTTGTGCACATGCGTGAGAGCCGACAGATTCTAAGCGACCAACCAGACGTATCATGCCCAATCTCCATTTTATCGGTATTTAAAATAAATAGGAAGCCTTGTCTTCCACTTGGGAATCAAACCTTTATCTCTTGTAACATCAATCCAGCGCTTTACCACTGCACCACGCCCCGCAACGTGAAACGCTCTTCGTAATTCCCCTTGTCTAGAGTAAGGGTGACAGCGAGATTCCGCGAGTGACAGATACTGCGCCTTTCCATTCCTGTACACAAATTATAGAACACCGGTGAACTATATTGCGATCGATGAAATGCTTATTTTGTTCGACAGGGAACGCGCAATGTGCCTCTACAAGACGCTTTCCCAGAGACGCCGCAAGAGGGGCCCGGAAGACTGACTCTTCCGAGAATGAGAAAGACTAGCGAACACACGCCGCCAGGAAGCTCAACGACGTGCTATGGCCACCGCTAAACAACAGCAACACAGCCGGAGGAAAGTTGAAGAGAAGAGGATGAAGAAAGTAATTCCATGACTCGTCGGTGCAGTGAACACACGAAAAAACTCGATGAAAGTGCAAACTGAGCACCAAGCATACCATAACTTTACTCTATGTATATCCAGTCGTAGCAGAACTAAGCCACTGCCAATTTTTTGGAGCTGCTGGTTGCTGTAATGCATACGGTAACTACCTAAACAGTTTTACATTGATCGAAATACCAATAATATTTTAAATGAAGCTGTCATGTCCCCTAAAGCAACGTACATGCAACAGCACCGCCGGCGCAGGCCTGGTGTACCGAGAAGGACTTCATGACAGGCCCTGCCAATTACAGAACACAGTGGCGTTTGCTTTGAGCGCGGGTTGCTGAAGCTCGTTTTGTCGTACAAACTACCATTTGAGCTCATATCTGCCATTTTTTAACATAATTGTGTTGTTCAGCGGGCAAAAACTGTAGAATGCCACACAGAACTCATTTTCCCGAAAAACGTTTCAGCTTCCCTTTAAGGGCTGCCTCGCTTCTCTGTACAGGGTGGTCCTAGCTGAAAGCACTAGCCGAAAACCAGTTTCTCCTCCTGTTGTGTTCAGGCGACATTTATCATCGTTCGCATTAAGCAATGGTCTCCTCGTTAAGAAGAACATCGCACCGAACAGGACCGCGCAGCTTCTTGTTGTGCCTAAAGACCTCCGGCAAGAAATTCTGCAGTCGTTGTACGATGAGCCCACAGCAGGCCATCTCGGGTTTGCACGCACGTTGCATCGAATGCAGGAGCAGTACTACTGGCCGCGACTGCCTACCGAAGTCGCCCACTACGCAAAGACATGTCGTGAGTGCCAACGACGCAAGACGCCGCCGATCAGACCAGCAGAACTATTAAACCCGACTCCGCACCCAGACCTGCCCTTTCAACAAACTGGGATGGATCTCCTCGGCCCCTTTCCAGCTTTGTCTATAGGTAAAAGTGGATCATCGTGGCCACTGACTACCTCACCCGTTACGTCTTAGCAAAAGCACTGCCAAATTGTACCGCTGCAGAAGTTGCCAAATTTTTCGAGCAAATTCTCTTGCGACACGGCGCCCCTGAAGTGCCTATCACGGACAGGGGAACGGCATTTACGGCAGAGTTGACGCAAGCCATCCTGAAATACAGGCATACAAGCCATCGACGAACCACTGTGTCTCATCCCCAGAACAATGGCCTTACGGAGGGCCTGAACAAAACGATCGCGGACATGATCGCCATGTATGTCGATGCTGAACACAAGACCTGGGGCGCCATCTTGCCGTACGTGATCTTCGCGTATAACGCGGCAGTCCAGGAGATGACCAGAGCACCCCGTTCAAGCTTGTGTAAGGCAGGGAGGCCACGACGACGGTCGACGCAATGCTGTCGCACGTAACCAACGAGGACAACTTTGACGTCGCCGCCTACCTGCAGCGCGCAGAGGAAGCCCGATGACTCGCACGGCTGCGTATTAAAGAGCAACAGCGCACCGACACCCGACGATATAACTTACGACGACGCCACGCAGAGTACAATAAAGGCGACCAAGTGTTGGTTTGGACTCCAATTCGTCGCCGTGGTCTAAGTGAAAAGCTGCTGCATCGATACTTTGGGCCATACAAAATCCTTCGCCGCGTCGGACAACTGGACTATTAAATCATTCCCGACGGTACGACAGCATCACAACGGCGACGTGCGTGCCCAGAATTCGTAGATGTTGCTCGTCTGAAGCCTTATTACGCGCGTTAAAGAATCCATGCTGTTTAAACTTTGTAATGTTTTTATTTAAGTTGCTTTGTTCATTTTGGAACATCGAGGAGATGTGTTTTAAGGGGGGAGTAATGCCGCGAATCACTCAAAACTGTATTTATTGTTTTTTAACATCCGCCAGCATGCTGCCTTATCACTGTAATTCTGGCACGCTTATCAATTCTGTATCCCGTGTTTGTTCATGCTCGTTGTCGTGATACGACCCGTTATCAGTTTCTTTGTCTAGAACGATGCGCCGAGATCTGTCTCCAAGATTCCGATCACTTGCGTATGTTTATATAATGTTCCAGGTTCTGCCAGTAGCAGTTTGCGATGTTATCTAGATTGTTCTGAGCATCCTTTAAATTAAGCGTTGGCGAGTGTGGCGGGCACTCTTTTTTCGACTATAGACGAACACGTTTGTTGCTATCGCCGCCGCCTTGTTGCTTAGTTCTTTCGCGGGCGCAAGTCAGCCCAATAAAGACTCTGTTCAGGGCAATCACCGACTCTTCATTTCTGTCATTGACCCTGGTCACCACCACGCGACAATATGTGCGAACACCGAGAAGCTTGGCCGCGCTCCGCGGAGGGTCAGCGCATCCTGAGCGGCAGCACATAAAAGCAAATTGGCGCAAGCGCACGGGGGCTTAGAGGAGGTGCTTCGTGTTGTCAGCTACAGCACGGAATCGCACAGTGTTTCTTTACTGAGAAACGCACCTAACCGTGTACTGGCAGCGGCCAAACGCGCCGAGATGGTGATATCGCGGTTCACTCACTGCAGCGTTTGCTCAGTCCTACGGAAGGCAATCAATTGGCCTATCATACTAGCCTGAACATGCAATGTCTTATCCGCCGGCGTGGCTGATAAGCTCCTGCAAATTAGTATTAAAGGGACAGAACACTGGCCAAAATATGTCATGCGATTATGGTGGAGATAAAAAGACCTTGCCTTATTTAGTACAGATTGAGCACTACAATACAAAAGAAAATTGGCTTTACAATTTTAATTTGCCATTGAAAATCGCATAGAAAGAACAGAGGCGCTATCTAGCGGAGAAACCCTTGTACTTTCATTGTAGCACCCCACGTGACTACATATCAGCAAAATATCGCTGATTTTCGTAACTGCACATTGATCTTTTTTCTTCTAGGAGCGCTGGCCATAATTTATTATATTTTGCGCTCTCTCCAGTGCGTCCTTAAATAAAAACCACCCCTGTTTTCACACCACGGGAGGTTTGCTTTCAGGTTCTGCCACTAGATGGCGCCACAGGCATTGCAATTTCCTGATTGAAGCAATGATGGTGCTCACTAAAACATTCGTCGACGAAGGCGTACGCTATTGTGCCGTAACAGCCTTGAGTGTGAAACTGAAAAGGACGTTACTCTGCGCGAAAAATGTCTGATTACTGTATCGCGAGTGAAAGTTATATTTGTTTTCGGTACGTCTTTTTTGTCGACCACCAGTCGTCATGGCGATCGCTGCTCATAGTTTCCAGCATCGGACTACATAAAAACGGGCGCACGCATTGATCGAAAAATTCCAGGTAAAAATTTTCTACAGCGTTTCAAAGAAAACCGTTATGGAATCGAACATTTTAGACATCAATCTTTCCACTGCGGCAAAAAAAAAATTGAGACCTAAATTCCAGTGTTCTGTCCCTTTAAGCTAATCCGCTAGTCTGCCTTAGTGAGTAGTACTCGGATGATTTCGCAAAGCTCTGACATTGCAAAGCCATGACATCTTTGTTCATCAGCTGACAACATAGACGCCATCAATTAAAAAAAAAACACTTTTTCCTTTGTTGCCTAACAGTTATGCTGTCCCAGTGATAAAAACTAGCTGAGAAATGACAGTGTTATTTCGCGCTGCAGCACACGGCACACAGAATCATCTCCAGGGCGCTGTGTGCCTGCGCCACTGCTTCGATGCGTGGCCGCACCGAATGCGCTGACACTCCGCGGAGCGCGGCCACGCTTCGCGTTGTTCGCACATATTTAGGACCACCCTGTACATCTCTCACGCACAGAATACCATATCATAAGAACTACACTAACTTGTGGGTTCGCATGTCTGGCAATGAGGCGCCTGGTTTTTAAGAGTTACCTCTTACTGATCGCCTTTTTCGATTTCTAGGGGTCTGCTATGATCTCCTTTCAGCGGAAATGTTCTACATCCGTGAAATTCAAAATGAGGCAAAATGTAGTAAATCAGCATAGCATTCCAATTAGCGATTGGTGACGTCATTTGCATATCCAATTGATGACTGAATGGTGACATCACTAATATATCTAAGATATCCCTTACAAAAATGGTCGTGAACAGTCTTTAGAATCTGTATTAACACCTTATTGACTATCAATATTGTACGTACTTTTAATCTGTATGAACATGTGTAAATACGAAGTTCATACACGGTTACTTTTGTGTATTTAAATCAGTTCATATAAAGTTTGTACATAGCAAGTTGTTAGGTGAATATACTTCTCTGTATATACTCCTATCAATATACAGCAGGGGCGTAGCCAGGGCTCTGTTTCGATGTCAGAAACCCTTCCGAAAGTTTTTGAACTCCTTCTTTCGGCCTTTCTTGCAATTTTTTTTATCGATGCCGTATAACGCCCTAGAAAATTATTTCTGGTTATACCACTCATACACAGCTATTCAGATATATTGAAGCAATTTGGCATGTCAGAAAAAATGTTCAGATCGAAAGTATATAGTATTAACTGACCGAGTGCATGCTATTCATTGCAACTCATATTTGAATTACATTTTTTATTATGAATAGCATCTGTTAAAAAAGAAATGGAAATGGAAAATTGATACGATCAATTTGCATGAATTGTAGATAAAAACGTATAAGGTTATAATTTGAAAATTTAACTGGTTACAATTTCGCTCTTTCTTCATCGCGCATT
>JAJIZL010122696.1:48533-65323 GCA_023969395.1 Amblyomma maculatum | reverse complement strand
TGAAAAGGCAACAGTGACAAGAAGGGTGTTTTGCTAGAGCTTTTAAGGCTCTTAAATCTGTGCAGCCCTGCTTTAGTACATGCATTGTCTCCTGTACATGGCTAGTTAAATGATTTCTGTTCATTTTATTACAAAAAGTCATTCTAAATCTTTAGATAAGCTTGCTCACCTCTAGTGTTTGTTTGCATTGTGTTCACGCATGCTACAGCTGGAAATGATGCAGTATTAGTTACAAGTAAATAAATAAAAGGAGCAGCAAGTACATTTCCTTCGTCCGCACATTTTTAAGAGAAACATACATGGGCTCATTAGATTTTAGTGTTATTTGCAACTGTGTTTGATAGCGAAAGATCTTCCTGTCATTGCATAGAAATCTTTCAGAAACTTCTGAAATAGTTTGATACCTGGTGATGTGGAGGTTGACTTCCCAGACAGTAATGTATTCCTATAGTTTATACTGCACCAGCCAAAAGATGAGACACAGCAAAGAGGAGGACAGGACAAGGCTGGACTATCAACTGAAGGTTATTGATAAGAAGAAAACAACGAAGACTCCTTCCGAAAAGCTCGCGCACAACCCAACCGGTGGAATGGCAGGAAATTGGGAAGAAGATGATGAAGAAGAAAATTCAAAACCAATTCCAAGTCAAGGCCTAACTAACAACTTTTCTAATAGATGAAATTCCTTACAATGAAGGCTAACCGACGCCTTAGCCACACACTTGTCCTCGGCTTTAGCAATGTAAAATGCTTCAACCAACTCTGCAGAGTTGATTACCATTGCTGTAAACTACACCCGTATTATTGAAGTCAGGTGCACAAAGGGACGGTTCATGCTCCGGCTTACACTCTCGGGATTGCACATGTAGCGCAAGATTAGAACTCGCCTTCCCTCCCAGAGAATTGGAGTGCTCCGTCAGGTGCACATTTAGACATCTGCCTGTCTGCTCGTTGTATTTACAGCGAGAAACAAGATAGGAGCCTTGTGCGCTAGAGTTAGAAAGGGGCTCGACAGTGTACCTCGTGATAGTTTTCGTTGTGCAGTGTCACATAAGAAAAAGTTCACCACCTGCAGAAAGAATGTGGTCTACCACATTCCGCTGAATTGTGGCCGGTGCTACTACGGGCAGACAGGCAGATGTCTAAATGTGCGCCTGACTGAGCACTCCAATTCTCTGGGAAGGAAGGCGAGTTCTAATCTTGCGCTACATGTGCAATCCCGAGAGTGTAAGTCGGAGCATGACCCGTCCCTTTGTGCACCTGACTTCAATAATACGGGCGTAGTTTACAGCAATGGTAATCAACTCTGCAGAGAGTTCGTTGAAGCATTTTACATTGCTAAAGCCGAGGACAAGTGTGTGGCTAAGGCGTCTGTTAGCCTTCATTGTAAGGAACTTCATCTATTAGAAAAGTCGTTAGTTAGGCCTTGACTTGGAATTGGCTTTGAATTTTCTTCATCTTCTTCCCAATTTCCTGCCATTCCACCGGTTGGGTTGTGCGCGAGCTTTTCGGAAGGAGTCTTCGTTGTTTTCTTCTTATCAATAACATTCAGTTGATAGTCCAGCCTTGACCTGTCCTCCTCTTTGCTGTGTCTCGTCTTTTGGCTGGGGAAGTATGAACCCATACCAACGTGCCCAGTCGTCAACCGTGTTGTATTCCTATAGTACCGTATGCATGCACAATAGATAAACGTAACCCCTTGCATATATCACTGAATCTTCCACTCTAGAAGAGAATTTTGTGCACAAGCATTTTACTGTAGTTTGCCTCTGTGGAGCATTGTATTTCTAATTCTGTGCTTCTCTTTTTATGCTTTTACTCAGCAACATATGAAGTATTCCTTGTTTGTTTCTGTTACTTGTGCATTTGACTTTTCCTTTTTTTATTATTCGAAATAACTTTCTTCCTGCTGTTCTGACTAGTGTTTTTGTATGCATATGCAGTCCTCTTGATGCTTCATTGAGCCATATCTGGAGACTCCCTGTTGCCGTGGTCTGTGCCGACAAGTAAAAACTAGGCAACCTGACTTCCGGGACAAGTAGCAGTGGGACGTAGCTGCATGGTTTCTTCAGCAGCCATGTGGATTTTTTATAAAAGACAGGTATTTCTCCTATATTTGACTTTCATATGTGATCAAGATTTTACCTTGGTGACAAGCTCTTGAAGGAAAGGATGGACATTTATGGCACTTTCTTAATTTCTTAGTCTCGGGAATACACTATTACGACTTGTTAACTGCATATGTAGCAAAAATTATGTGTGACTGCATATTCCAGCAGTAAGCTGCATGATTTTTTAAGGATGAAATAATTTAGCTCCTATTGTCGGTAGCCTACTATTGACGAGCCAAAGCAGGCCATATTAGGTACCAAAAAGTGATTATGCGGGGCCGGGTGGGTTTTAATGAGACAAGCTCTCCACGTTTTAAGCCTTTGTACAGGGCCAACGTGTCTCCCTGAATGTGTCTGGGACACATGAAAGTCTTGTATCCTCAAAAGGACCTTGTCTAAATTTAAATAAAAGTAGCGCCAACCTATTTTGAGTACGACCAGTTCAGCAGTAAGCTCAAAATTGAAGCAAAAAGGCATTCATGCCCTGTGCGATGTCAGTGCACGTTAAAGAGCCCCAGCTCGTCAAATGCTCTGAAGTCCTCCCCTACAGCATCTCTAATAGCCTGGGTTGCTTTGGGATGTTAAACCACATAAAGAAACCAGTCATTTTTTACCACCCCATATGACTTGTCTTTCCATGTATCTCCAAAAGATAGTGCCTACATAAGACTTGCCACTGTTCCTGAGATTACCTAGATTATTATGTATTTATGTATTTTATGATTATGTAATTTTCCTCAGTGGAGCATTGCGTTTTCAATTCTGGGCTTTTCATGCTGTCACTCAGCAACCATATGAAATACTCCTCCTATGTTTCTTTTACTTGTGCATTTGACTTTTCCTTTATTATTCAAACAATCTTTCTTCCTGCTGTTCTGACTAGTGTTCTCATATGTACATGCAGTCCTCTTGTTGCTTCATTCGACCATATCTGGAGACACCCTGTTGCCGTGGTCTGTGCCGACAAGTAACAAGGCAACCTGACTTCCTGGACAAGTAGCAGTGGGATGTAGCAGCATCCATGTGGACTTCTTATAAAAGAAAGGTATTCTAAATTTTGCTTTCATATGTGATAAAGATTTTACCTTGGTGACAAGCTCTTGAAAGGAAAAGATGGGCATGAGTGACACTTTCTTATTTTCTTACTCTCTGGGAATACACTATTGAGACTTGTTACCTGCATATGTAGCAAAAAGTATGTGTGACTGCATATTGTAGGCTAACTATAATATACTTCATCATTCCCTATTATCGCTTTTGTATTCCCCTAGGTGCTTGGTGTAGCTGGTCTCCTTCAGTAATTACTTATGTGTGTGTGTCATCTGCTATGGCAAACATAGCCATCAGTCAGGAAAAATGGGAGCAAACAGGCATAGTGGCATCACTTGCTGGTAGCATGCACCAGTGTATGTATACATACTGATACATTGCCGCTCGACATGTGTATTTGCTTGATGTTGCAAATGACAGAGGAGAGAGTATCTGATGACCAAGCATACTGGCGCGTAAATTTCACTCCTTTGTTTCCTGGGCCCCTATTGTGATAAACTAATGTCGAGTGATATAGAGGATCAAAAGGAATACAACTAAACACAGCAATAGTCTCTATCTCCTGAGAATGTTTTGCAGGTACTAGTTTGTACAGAAAGTGGTTGGAAACCAGTTAGCATATTTTGAGGAAAAACAGGCATCTGAGTGAAGAGAGATGTGTGTGATGCTAGCACAAAGCGTGTGAAATTGGCAGAAAAATTTTGAACATGTATATTTCTTTTCTAGGTGACACCATGATAAATTTTGATATGGCTGGTACATCAAACACACAATGACGTTGCCGTCGGAAACCAAGTGTTTCTGTGTCAAGGGTTTGTGCAATAAATGAAGGTATGAATTTGCATCTGTTTCTTTCGCCACTCACTTTTCACGAAATATTACATGCATGTGAATAGTGAGTAAAATACACGTTATTATTGGACACTTGAAATATAGTTAGCATAACACAAGGTATTAATACTTTGTATTAACACGATTCTTTAAAATAACGGTGGCCAATTATCGGAACACAGTCGTTACAGTGTCCATATACGCTATCAATAGGCTAATCATAGGAGGTATAAATACGTTCTATGTAAATACATTCTATTCAATCACGGTGGCCAATTGTCGGAAGGCAGATCATACATAGATGATACGTGTTCTAAAGACTTTCTTTTGATGGTCGATAGCTTCTATGATCATATTGTCTAAAGACATCGCATAAAGTGATCATAGACATTTTTGTAAGGGATATGGCTGCTATCTGATGGCATCAGCGGTAAATACTAGAAGGCACCCTACATTGTTTCTAATAGCAATTGGAAAAGTGGTTGATTGGTGACGGGATTTATAAATCCCTGATGGTCAATATTGGTAAATATTTGATGACTTTAATTGACTCAATATGGAGGCCGACGTGGGCTGTCATGTGAGTATGACACCATAATAAAGCATTGCGACCAAGTTCGGGTCCCAATGATGATGTCATAATAGAATATGGTGGATAGTACTGAAACCACGTGATTATGATGTCATAATCAAAGATTGCAGAATAGTTAGGAATCTGAAATTGAAAATTGTGGTCAAGTGTGCGTGGCAACATTGATTTCATAATCACATATGGGAATATAAGTAAAAGATTGCAATTATGATGTTATAATTAAAGATAGCTGCTAAATTTTAGCTCCAATAATGACGCCGCATATGGCGGATAAAAGTGGAACCACGTGATGGTACATTTAGGGACAAGATTACTCCTAAAATTTGGTTTCCCAATACCAAGATGGCGGCTCTTGGTCTGATGTCATAGCTGTGCTTGCACACCCGTTACCCCCAACACAGATCCTTAACGGTGCAGTAAAACGTTCTTCTGTACAAACCCAATTAGTACAGAGTCCGCTATGATGGAAGACTCCTGCTGAGCCTATGTGGGCAGCTCATACGGGCCCCATTCGGGATTCGCAACTCGTTCCCAGAGAGGCCCCGCGTGAGCTGCCCAACTGCGTAACGATCGGCTTCAATTCATACACACGTGGCAGCCCAAATAGGGCTGTCCGCATTATGCCCAGGTAGCCGAATGTGGTTAGCCTACCAAAATTACACCTCGACCATACTCTTGCGAACCATTGATGAATATTTTAATGCTCATATCGGTTCATTCGTCCAATATTCGATCAGTAGTGTGGCTGGCTTTTAGGACAGCACGATAGTAGCTCGCATAACTCTTGTCATCATTAGTTGAAGCGATTTTCGGGGCTGCCGAATATCTCCCATCAATTGTGCAATTTTGAGCACATCGCTATCTCTTTATGCACTGTGCAACGTAAGAGAAGCTTACTCGTAATACAAAAGTAATGTAGGCTGGTCCATATATCCCCGTAAATCTTGGCTTGAAAATTTATTTCGGTGCTCTGTACCAAATGGTAATGTTGTTGTTGCGACTGTAAGAAAAATGAAAGCAAAATCCCCGGTGCTGCTACTAGTTTGTAGCTGAGCCAGCTCCGCTGCCCCATGAGCACAGAAGAGAAAACAAAAATGAAAGAAAGGACAGAGAGTGTAGGACGCATGCCACAACAGCCATAGTCCACTACCAAGTCAGTGGAGGGTGCAATGACAGCCTACAACAAATCCGGTGGCAGGCTAGCTCCCGCCGCAATTAAGTCCCAGCCGCGTGGGGCCAGGCGCACCCACCACAATAATGATGCAGTGAAGTTTCAAAGGGTGTTCAGCAGATAGTCGTAATGCGGAACAGTTAATGGTGAATATGTTCTGCCAATATTGCATATTTCACATAGCGTCCGGAATCAAAAGATATATAATATTTTGTTGCAATATATATATATATATATATATAGATAGACCTTTTTTGTGAAAATGTCCGACGTATATTATGAACTACATAAATAAATGGTACCGTTGAAGATAAGATGAGGTCTTTCGGAGGGTTGCGCTCGACCACAGCCAATTCGGAGACCTCTGCGGCCTCCCATGTGCAGCCAAAATTGGGCTAATATTATTTTAGCGCATACAATCCGAATATATTGTGCATTTTCCTAGACGTTGCCTGAAAAAGGCCTGCGTGGGCAGCGTGGGTGCGTGCCCGCATATCACTCTGGATGGATCTCATGCGGTACAGTCGGGAGTAAAAAAGATTAGCACACGTCACGGGTCACCGAGTCACCGGAATAACAACGCGAGGTGCTGCGGTTCACGAAGAAGCTTGTAACGAGAGTACCGGGCCGCTTCCGTCCTTCTCTATACGTGGGGTTCAGCGAATCCATTTTGCTGACATACAAGAAATAAAAAATTACGACCGATTCGCAAAATAAATTGAATACCAAATAGGTGCTTAGCACTGCTTATCCCTGCTATACATTTGCATTGTTTGCACCCGCGCAACCCGTTGTCCTGGAGTTTCTACCACACGCTTGGTCTTCAGAATTCGTTAGCCGACGTATTTCTTTGTCTTGAGCAGTTTCCAGAGCAAACTCGGTATATTTTCTCATTCTTTATGCTTCCAGGTTCTTGCACCCTTTAACTGCAATATCTGAATCAGTACTCACGATCCCGCAGCCTTCGTAACCGTTGTACTTCAGCATGTCGAACACGTAGAACCTTCGGAGCTGTGTCACACGGCCTTTCTTTATCCATTGTGACGCAAAGCAAACGCGCGACGCAGCTGCGCTCTCAGTGTTCCATATATCGTCTTAAGAAATGAGCGAAAACAGGCACAATGTACCCATTTAGAATGCACTGCTCTGCGGCCGAAAGGTCTGGGGTGGGATCATAGGCGGAGAGAAAGAGAAGACAGAGGGAAACGCGCTTGAAGGTGAGCGCCAGTTAAGGTGCAGAGGTGCGAACAAGCTACTTCATGTAGCGGCGAGCAGCTCGGAGCCGAGATCCAGGGAGCGTCTGCTGCCTATGACGGCTGAGGAGTGACTGTAGCAAGGGGAGGGGTGCCGAAGTTCAGGACGCGCGGGTGACACACGACGGCTCACACGGAGTAACAAACACTTGTGCTACACAGCCCAGTGACAGACGATATGCCCACAACAGACAGCAACTCTCTCATTGCCTTACTCTTGCAGTGGGTGCATCTATACGTTGCTTCGCCTCTCAGTGTTGTAGCGTGATGCAGGCGTCGCCACTTTTCCTTCCCCCTCTTCAAGTTCATGGAGAGATGGTTGAACAAAGAGAGAGAGAGAGAGAGAGAGGGCAGCTTCTGCTGCAGCTGTGCGGGCACTCCCCCTCCTCAATGCTGAGCCGAGCGACGCGTGCGTCTCCACGTTCTCTTACTCCACTTCAAGTTCCCGAAAAGGAAGAGTGCATGGCATCGGACAGACATCGGTGACGGTGAAATCCGTGATTTAGGCTAGTAGTGCTGCCCACTAAAAGCAAGCCGTCGTTGGTAATCACGATTGAGATAAAAAAAAAATGTCACATGCCCCGTTGCGCTAGGGCGGCACTTTGACGCTCGCAATAAAGGTCCCTCGCTGCAAACATGATAATGGCCCGATAAGCATGCCTGCGAACCGCAGTGCTGCGTGTTGGGATATGTCAGGTCCCGTCTCCAGTCATTTGTGGTAATATGTTTCACTCGCGAATGTGCATCTTAGGCTTTTTGTTAGCAGCCCCATTTCGGCTAGCCTATCTTCTTGGTTTAGGCGCTCGTTTGCGTTTCATCTGCCCCAAAGTGCCATGCAAAAGCCAGATATTGGTAGGAGGGGGTATGACTACATTCTAGCCCCAGTCCAGGACATGCTGAAATTATCAAATTCTTGTTGGGCAGCCCCTATAATGTTGCCGTATGAGTTTTCTACATAAAACCGACCGTTCTCTCGAACCATCTCTGGAGTAGCCCTCATAAGACTCACATAGACATCTTGAGGGCAACTCTACTTTGTCTTGCCATGGTCTATGTGGTACCTATAAACCTTTTGAGAGGGAACACCAATTTATGTCACCCCAGGTATTTTCTAAGTATGTGCCAAATAAGCTCTGTATCTGCCCTAACATTCCCCCAGTAGCCCAAACGGGGCTTTGAAGTGCGAGCACTTGTTGGCCCAGAGCGAGGTCCCGAGTTAGCCCAATGTGGGGAGTTTGCAGCATTTGCAACTCGGCGTTGGTGGGGATCGACGTAAGCTGCCCCTTGAGTTTTTTATTGGGGACAGTCACGAAATCCCTGCGGCGGGCGCAGTAAAGTCAATCAAAGGTGCCCACACTGCACCGACATGGCACCCATTAAGGCAAATAGAGGACCACGGCCAACAGGGGTAGACAGGAGCTGCCTGTGTAAAATGAGGTGCCTACGTACGCCGATGCAATACCTCTGTGACCCATCTGAAATGCACCTTCCGGGGCTTGCAGGAGCCGCCTTGTAAATGAGGGGAGACCATTAAAAGCCAACATCGCGCCACTATGTTGCACCTCAAAGGGACATACAGCGGGTACTCAAAGGCCAGACCCCACAAACGAAAGTTGAGTACCAAAATCCCAGACAACCCAGATGGCCAAATTTGTCCTTTGCTGGCTGCCAACAATGGACTGTCTTGGCAGCCTACAAGTCTTTCATAACCAACCTAGACAAAAAAATTAACGGAATGCATTTAGTCTCTACAGAGTAGTCATAGAGGCCAAAATTCAGCAGCATGCATGGATTCACTGATGTTATGCAGCATTGTTTGCATAGAATAGTTCTGTGTCAAAAACAGGATTACTTTTGCAACTCTCAGAGTCACATTAATAGCCCCAGTTGATTAATATGTCATGAACATTGTCACGGTGTTGGTGACTGGGGCTAGCTTAAAGAGCCGGTACAGGTGGAATTCCACGGTCCGAGCTTTAGGTACGTCCTGCAAGGCGGACCCGATTAACTTCAACGGCTTTCACTTCAAGCATCACTTTGTATTTCGTTCCGAGTGCCCTCTGGCATTGCTCCCTCCTTAAACGGGACGTACAGAAGCACAAGTGCACACAAGAGGACAAAAACAAAAGAAAAAAAAAGTTAGCAGATGCCGTTTTTCAGTTACTGCGCAAAATACGGCTTCATTAGCAAGACATGGACAGTCTTTGAACGAGGTAACCGTCGGCTTTTTGCTCTGGGCTATCCCGGAGTACCTCGTAGTTGATGTCGCTGAGGCGACGCAAAATTTTATGATGTCCGAAGTAGCGGAAAAATTGCTTTTCTGATAGGCCACGGCGTCGAACACGAGTCCACACTCACACCTGGTCCCCGGTGTTGTAAGAAGCTTGTCTGTGGCGGAAGTTGCACCGGCGTGAATCTTTGTCCTGCTGGTGGGGGACGTGGATGCGTGCTTGTTGGCGTCCTGGATGAGCATCTTGGGCAAACTGCTCGGCGTCAGTGCAAAGCTCGCTATCTCTTTCGCAAGGGAGCACTGCTTCCAGCATCGTCCAAACCACCCTATCATAAACGAGGCAAAATAGCGGGAAATGTGTCGTCTCTTGGACTGCCATATTGTACGCGAATGTCACGTATGGTAAAATCTCATCCCAAGTCTTATGCTGGGCGTCGACATACATCACCAGCATGTCCGCCGTGGTCTTATTAAGCCTTTCCGCGTCTGCGGATGGAAAGCACTAGATTTGCGATGCGCCGTACCGCTGAGATGAAAAACGTCGGCCATCATTCGCGCAGTAAAGGCAGTCCCTATATCGGTAATAGCACAGGTAAGAGCACCCTGCCGCAGTATGATCTAGTGTACAAAAAAATGGGCAATATCAGATAATGTATAACTAGGTAGCGCTTTGGTCTCGACATAGCGAGTCATATAATCAGTGGCGATGAGTATCCAACGGTTGCCACCGGAGGACCGAGGGAAAGGACCAAGAAGATTCGTGCCTACTTGATCAAATGGTGCAGGGTGCACGTGGTGGTATTATGGGCATGTGGAGGCCTGCAGGCTTTTATTGCGGAACCTTCCGACGCTGTTATTGCCGACAGCTCTGAACATAGTGCTTAACAACAGGGGCAAAGTTGGGCTAGTAGATTATCCTCCGTATTCTAGCAAGTGTGCGAGAATAGCCGAAGTGGCCAGAAGTTGGTTCATCATGGCACGAAGAAAGTATTTTCTCCCGCAGAGCTGTGGGTACCAGGAGGAGACAGGTTCTCGACTCAAATCTAGAGTTATGCATATAGAGCACACCACTTCTCAATCAGAACGTTGAGAGGCTCCGAGAAAAGTAGGTATTGAAGCTGGCCGACCTAAATGATTGATCAGGGCTCGCAACACTGGATCGGCACAATGCTGATTAGACATATCGAAAGCATCAATAGCTCTGAGGAAGCTGCCAGCGTCATCCATGTCTGGTGATGCGAGCTCGCAGGCACACGAGAAAGCGTGTCAGCGTCTTCATGTTTATGGCCGGACTATAGTGAGGCCAATCTCCTGTAGCCGAAGGCTCCATCGCGCTAGGCGGCCGCATGGGTGACGCAGGTTGGCCAGCAAACACAAGGAATTGTGGTCAGTGAGCTCTTTAATGGGCGACTATAAATGTAGGGGCAATATTTCGCAGCATGCCAAATAATGGCCAGGTATGCCTTTTCAGTCGTTGAATAGTTCTTTTTGGCGCGCGATAAAGTACGGCTGGCATAAGCGATGACTCGTTGAATACCCTCTTTGCGTTGCGCGAGAACCACTCCAAGGCCAATGTTACTGGCGTCAGTGTCTATATCTGTCTCACTCTGCTTACCAAGAAGGGCTAGACCCAGCGGCGATTGGAGACCGAGACGCCGCTCGGCAAAAGAAGCTTCTTGCTCGTCAGTCCAAAGAAAAGGGGTGTCTCCCCGGGGGAGCCGAGTTAGCGGTTTAGCGAGATCAGCGAAGATATCAGTAAAACGCCGGAGTAACTGCACAAGCCGAAAAATCTGCAAACAGCTTTCTTGTCACGTTGAATCGGAAATTCCGCAACAGCCGCATCGTTATCATGGTCGGGCTTCAAGCCCGCGGTGCTAACGACGTGGCCTAGGAATTAGAGCTCTCGGTAGCCAAAGTGACGTTTCTGTGGCTTAGGTGTTAGGTTAGCCGATCGAATGGCTTTGAGTACTGACCGCAGGAGCGCAAAATGTGCTGCAAAAGATTCTGCAAACACCACCACTTCATCTAGGTGGACTAAGCAACACTGCCATTTAAGGCCAGCGGGGACAGTGTCCATCATCCACTGAATTGTGCCCGGTGTGGAACAAAGTCCGAAACGTAGAACTTTAAGTTCTTAAAGGCCATCGTGTGTGACAAAGACTGTCTTCATTGCGATCTGGTTCATTTACCTCAATCTGCCAGTAACACCCCCTTTTTAGATGGATGGACGAAAAATACTTTGCACGCCGAAGATGGTCGAGATATTCATCAATCCGCGGGAAGGGGTAAACATCATTCTTGGTTGCAGCGTTTAGCTTGCGGTAATCGATGCAAAACTGTAACGTGCCGTTTTTTTTTACTAGAACGGCCGGGGAGGACTATTTGGCGGGCTATTTGAAGCCTGCATAACATCGTCTTCGAGCATCTCCTTAATTTGTGACGTATTAACTACACGCTCGGTCGAAAAGATGTGGCAGGGAAGCTGGCGTATTGGACGCACATCACTGAATGTCACAATGTGGTGCCTGGCGATGGTAGTTCGATGCATTTTGACGACGATGAAAAACACTCTCTGAACTCGATTAACAACGAAAACAGCTGTTCACGCTAGCTGACCGATAGCTCGGAGCTGACATAGAGATTGTAGAGGGATGTGGGTGGTGGCACAGGTTCTCAGGACAGGCACTCGGAGACAACACAGATGCGTTTTGCGAAAGCTACGGAAGTGTCAAGAAAAAGGTGAGGATAATCGAGCGTAAAATTGGCAACAAGTACCAGTGACTGAAGATGTATCAAACTGCGGGCCACTCAGACTCCTTCTGTCAACAGTAAGGAGACGCAAGTTTCTGCTATTGCGCCACCATCATAAAGAGCATTTCATTTGACATTAACGAAGGTTCTGGCGTATCAACTACACGCTCGGTCGAAGAGATGTGGTAGGGAAGCTGGCGTATTGGACGCACATCATCGAACGTCATGATGTGGTGCTTGGCGATGGTAGTTTGATGCACTTTTGACGACGATGTAAAACACTCTCTGAATTTCAGTAACAACGAAAACAGCTGTTCACGCTGGCTGACCGATAGCTCTGAGCTGACATAGAGATTGTCGAGGGATGTGGGCGGTGGCACGGTTTCTCAGGACAAGCACTCGTAGACACCACAGATGCATTCTGCGAAATCTACGGAAGTGTCACGAAAAAGGTGCCGATACTCGTGCGTAAAATTGGCAACAAGTACCTGTGACTTATCACAGTGAAGATGGATCAAACTGCGGGCCACTCAGACTCCTTCTGTCAACAGCAACGAGGCGTAAGTTTCGGCTATTGCGTCACCATCATGAAGAGCATTGCATTTGACATTAACGAAGGTGCTGCTTCGTAGTGGTAGCATGACACTGTCCGCATAAACTCGAAGCACATTGAGTGGTCGCTTTGTACTGCTGAGGGCCACCGCTCTCTCAGTAGAGAACGTGACGTTAAAATCCCGGAGATTAATAATCGCTCCTGTAGGGGTGTGCTTATTCGGTAAACCCAGATGGATCCAGCCGCTCAGTAGGGACTCGCAGCGGAGCGTCAGGCGTGGCGAAAGAGCAAGGCAGCGAACAACTTCGTCCTTGAGAGCGGCAGCACGCGACGCATGTCAGTGGTTATATCGATGAAGATTACCACACTACAGTTTCCCCCCGGGCAGAGAAGCAGCCATCCTGGCGACTCATGGTGCCGAAAGGACAGACGGATCGTAGTAGGGCTTGATTCGGTCCACATGAACTATTTCACGTCCACGGCGACGCAAGTCCGCAGATGGCGTAACGGGCTCAACTACGTAGTTCCCAGGAGATGTTTTTTGAAGGACTCGGTATGGATCGTGATACCGAGCAAGAAGCTTCTTTGACAGGCCGGCGGTTGTGGCAGGAACCCAGAGCCACACCAGGGAGTTGGGCGCATATGAAGGCGCCTCACCAGTGTCACGATGGTGTTTTTGTTGCCAGTGATTTTCCTTTGTAAGCGAACGAGCGAGCTGACGGCATTGTTCTGCGTACTGGGCGGCGTCCGAGAGTGGCGTCGATTCAGAAACATCAGGGCGGTAGAGAAAAAGCGCGTCCATTGTGCAGGTTGGCTCGCGCCCGTAAAGAAGAAAGAAGGGAGAGAATCCAGTGGTGGTCTGTATAGCAGTGTTGTACGTGTAGGTTACGAAGGAAAGAACGTGGTCCCAGTTGGAATGAGCGTCGTTGACTTACATGGCCAGCATGTCACTCAGAGTACGGTTGAAGCGTTCTGTCAGGCCATTCGTCTGAGGGTGGTAAGAAGTAGCGGTGCGATGAATGATGCGACATTCTTTCAGTAGGGCCTCGAGAGCATCGCACAAGAAAACGCGTCCGCGGTCACTGAGCAGTTCCTTCGAAGTCTCGTGGCGAAGAATCAAGTTGTTGAGACTGAACAAAGCAACGTCTCTTGCAGAGGCAGAGGGTAACGGTGATGTTTCAGTGTAGCAAGTCAGATGGTCTACTGCCACAATAATCCACCGGTTTCCAGCAGGAGTAGTAGGAAGAAGGCCATAGAGATCTATGCCAACGCGGTCAAACGGACGAGCAGGGCAGGGTAACGGCTGCAACGAAACAGAGGACTTCTGAGGAGTTTTTCGGCGTTGACAAGATTTGCAAGCGCACACAAAATGTCGTACGAAGCGGCACATTCCACGCCAGTAAAATCGCACACGTAGGCGCGTGTAGGTTTCCAATACGCCACCGTGAGCACATTGTGGGTCACCATGGTACGCAGCACAAATGTCGGCACGGAGATGACGCGGGATGACTAGAAGCCACTTCCGTCCATCAGGCAAATAATTGCGGCGACAGAGAAGACCGTCACGAATGGAGAAGTGGTGGGTTTGTCGGACGAGCGCTTTGGATGAATGACCGGGAGTAGGACTTGAGAGAAAATCCAAAAGTGCATTGATCCCGGGGTCATTCCGCTGCTCGGTAGCCATGTCGATAGTGGTAAGAGTCGACAAATCGTAGGCACAGACGTGGCCAGACGAAGTCTCTCTAGGCAATGGCGAGCGGGAAAGAGCATCCGCGTCCGTATCCTTCAGCCTTGATCGATAAATGACATGAATGTCAAACTCCTGGAGACGAAGAGCCCAGCGAGCAAGGCGACCGGATGGGTCTTTCAGAGAGGCAAGCCAGCACAAAGCGTGGGGATCGGTCACAACGTAAAACGGTCGACCATACACATAAGGACGAAACTTTCCGATAGCCCAAATAATGGCCAAACATTCCCTTTCTGTGGCTGAATAATTAGATTCTGCCTTTGTCAATATTCGGCTGGCGTATGCCACAACATACTCGCTGTAACCAGGCTTACGTTGGGTAAGGACGGCACCAAGCCCAATACCGCTGGCATCAGTGTGGATCTCCGTAGGCGCAGCCGGATCAAAGTGGCGTAGAATGGGCGTCGAAACCAAAAGGTGGCGTAAAGTGTCGAAGGCTTTATCGCAGGCTGGAGTCCAGGCGGAAAGGTCGGAGCTGCAGGCAAGGAGCTGGGTCAGAGGAGCGATGATAGGGGCGAAGTTCAAGATGAAACGTCGAAAGTAGGAGCAGAGGCCGATAAAGCTTCGAAGCTGCTTTAGGGAGGTTGTCTTCGCGAAATCTGCAACTGCGCGAAGTTTGGTGGGGTCGGGACTGCCTTCCTTAGAGACTACGTGGCCTAAAATTGTGAGTTTTCGAGCGGCAAAGTGGCACTTCTTGAAATTCAACTGAAGCCCAGCGTCGGCGAGACACGTGAGGACATGCTTTAGGCGGAGAAGGTGAGAAGAAAAGTCGGTAGAAAAAACTACGATGTCATCCAGGTAACAAAGACAGGTCCGCCACTTCAGTCCACGAAGAACAGTGTCCATCAGGCGCTCGAAAGCAGCTGCGGCATTGCAGAAGCCAAAGGGAATAACGCTGAACTCGTATAATCCATCCGGTGTTATAAAGGCAGTTTTCCAGCGGTCGTTATCAGCCATCGGTACCTGCCAGTAGCCGGAGCGCAAATCCAAAGAGGAGAAATACTCGGCTCCCTGTAAACAGTCCAAGGCGTCGTCGATTCGCGGCAAAGGATAGAGATCTTTGCGCGTGATTTTGTTAAGCCTTGGGTAATCGACGCAAAACCGGATGGAACCATCTTTATTGGTGACCAAAACAACCGGAGAAGCCCATGGACTGTTAGATGGCTGTATGACGCCCCGGCGAAGCATGTCGTCCACGTTGTCAGCAATGACTTGGCGCTCAGAGGCCGACACGCGATAAGGACGCTGTCGTAAAGGTGCGTTTGTACCAGTGTCGATTGCGTGCGTAACGACAGACGTGCGACCCAGAGCAGTGTGAGGAAGGTCGAAGGCAGAAGTGAAGTTCTGTAGAAGAGCAGCGAGTTGATCGCGTTGTGCGGGTGGAAGATCTGCGTCAATTGCTTGTTGAAGAACATCGGGTGGTGTCGAAGCGGTCGCTGTATCGCAAGAGCTGAGCACATTAACGCCTAATGAAGTAGGCGTTGCAGGAAGAGTATTCACAAGCGCGGGATCAAGTTCTTCAATACGACCGAGACACTCGCCGCGTAGCAGGACGGACGGGCACGAAAATGGATTTGAGACGTACATTGCACTAAGGTCATCTTCGAACTTGAGGACAGCAAATGGAAGCAGGAGGCAGGGATGGCGTGAAGCGGCGTCGGAAGGTGTGAAGAAGACAGTCAACTAATAACGCTTTCACAGGAGAGTGGAACGAGGGCAGCAGAAAATGGAGGAATGTCTGTGTCATTGGCGACGAGCAGTTTTGCAGGCCGGGTAGGGACGTCACACAAGACGGTATCACAAAGAGGTAAAAAGGAAACTTCCGCGCGGGCGCAGTCAATAACGGCATGATGAGTGGAAAGGAAATCGTAGCCCAGGATGATGTGTGAGCAGCGAGACAGTACAATAAACTCGATGGTGTATAAGATGTCTTCGATGAGAACACGGGCCGTGCACGCCGATGAGGGATGAATGCGCTGTGATGACGCGGTGCGAAGCTAAAAGGCGGAAAGTGCGGTGGTCACCTTACGAAGACGACGGCAAAGAGCTTCACTGATGACGGATACAGCAGCGCCCGTGTCGACAAGAGCGAGTACTGCGACGCCGTCGACAAACACTTGAATTACGTTAGTGGGAGAACACCGAGGACTTGAAGAGTTCGAACCAAGCGCAGTTCTTGATCCGGGAACTGCGACTGTTAGTTTCCCTCAACAGTGCCGGTAGAACGTCGGAGTGGGGACGGGGAACGGCGACGAGGGGAAGGTGATCGGCGAGTTGTGTACCTTTGATTGTCACGAGATACAAACTCGGAACTGGGCGGATTTCTCGGCGAGGGCTGGTCTGTATTGTAGGAGTAGTTCCATAGTTCAGGTCGAGAAGGTGGAAGGCGTTGGCGGCAAAGGCGTGCGACATGGCCCGGCAGCCCGCAAGAGTAGCAGATTGGCCGGTTGTCCGCGGTACGCCAAGGGTTCGTAGGGCGTTGGCGTACTCTTGGAATAGGG
>JAJIZL010122696.1:0-48133 GCA_023969395.1 Amblyomma maculatum | reverse complement strand
ACGCGTAGGTTACGAAGGGAAGAACGTGGTCCCAGTTGGAATGAGCGTCGTTGACGTACATGGCCAGCATGTCACTCAGAGTACGGTTGAAGCGTTCTGTCAGGCCATTCGTCTGAGGGTGGTAAGAAGTAGCGGTGCGATGAATGATGCGACATTCTTTCAGTAGGGCCTCGAGAGCATCGCACAAGAAAACGCGTCCGCGGTCACTGAGCAGTTCCTTCGGAGTCTCGTGGCGAAGAATCAAGTTGTTGAGACTGAACAAAGCAACGTCTCTTGCAGAGGCAGAGGGTAACGGTGATGTTTCAGTGTAGCGAGTCAGATGGTCTACTGCCACAATAATCCACCGGTTTCCAGCAGGAGTAGTAGGAAGAAGGCCATAGAGATCTATGCCAACGCGGTCAAACGGACGAGCAGGGCAGGGTAACGGCTGCAACGAAACAGAGGACTTCTGAGGAGTTTTTCGGCGTTGACAAGATTTGCAAGCGCACACAAAATGTCGTACGAAGCGGTACATTCCACGCCAGTAAAATCGCACACGTAGGCGCGTGTAGGTTTCCAATACGCCACCGTGAGCACATTGTGGGTCACCATGGTACGCAGCACAAATGTCGGCACGGAGATGACGCGGGATGACTAGAAGCCACTTCCGTCCATCAGGCAAATAATTGCGGCGACAGAGAAGACCGTCACGAATGGAGAAGTGGTGGGTTTGTCGGACGAGCGCTTTGGATGAATGACCGGGAGTAGGACTTGAGAGAAAATCCAAAAGTGCATTGATCCCGGGGTCATTCCGCTGCTCGGTAGCCATGTCGATAGTGGTAAGAGTCGGCAAATCGTAGGCACAGACGTGGCCAGACGAAGTCTCTCTAGGCAATGGCGAGCGGGAAAGAGCATCCGCGTCCGTATCCTTCAGCCTTGATCGATAAATGACATGAATGTCAAACTCCTGGAGACGAAGAGCCCAGCGAGCAAGGCGACCGGATGGGTCTTTCAGAGAGGCAAGCCAGCACAAAGCGTGGGGATCGGTCACAACGTAAAACGGTCGACCATACACATAAGGACGAAATTTTCCGATAGCCCAAATAATGGCCAAACATTCCCTTTCTGTGGCTGAATAATTAGATTCTGCCTTTGTCAATATTCGGCTGGCGTATGCCACAACATACTCGCTGTAACCAGGCTTACGTTGGGTAAGGACGGCACCAAGCCCAATACCGCTGGCATCAGTGTGGATCTCCGTAGGCGCAGCCGGATCAAAGTGGCGTAGAATGGGCGTCGAAACCAAAAGGTGGCGTAAAGTGTCGAAGGCTTTATCGCAGGCTGGAGTCCAGGCGGAAAGGTCGGAGCTGCAGGCAAGGAGCTGGGTCAGAGGAGCGATGATAGGGGCGAAGTTCAAGATGAAACGTCGAAAGTAGGAGCAGAGGCCGATAAAGCTTCGAAGCTGCTTTAGGGAGGTTGTCTTCGCGAAATCTGCAACTGCGCGAAGTTTGGTGGGGTCGGGACTGCCTTCCTTAGAGACTACGTGGCCTAAAATTGTGAGTTTTCGAGCGGCAAAGTGGCACTTCTTGAAATTCAACTGAAGCCCAGCGTCGGCGAGACACGTGAGGACATGCTTTAGGCGGAGAAGGTGAGAAGAAAAGTCGGTAGAAAAAACTACGATGTCATCCAGGTAACAAAGACAGGTCCGCCACTTCAGTCCACGAAGAACAGTGTCCATCAGGCGCTCGAAAGCAGCTGCGGCATTGCAGAAGCCAAAGGGAATAACGCTGAACTCGTATAATCCATCCGGTGTTATAAAGGCAGTTTTCCAGCGGTCGTTATCAGCCATCGGTACCTGCCAGTAGCCGGAGCGCAAATCCAAAGAGGAGAAATACTCGGCTCCCTGTAAACAGTCCAAGGCGTCGTCGATTCGCGGCAAAGGATAGAGATCTTTGCGCGTGATTTTGTTAAGCCTTGGGTAATCGACGCAAAACCGGATGGAACCATCTTTATTGGTGACCAAAACAACCGGAGAAGCCCATGGACTGTTAGATGGCTGTATGACGCCCCGGCGAAGCATGTCGTCCACGTTGTCAGCAATGACTTGGCGCTCAGAGGCCGACACGCGATAAGGACGCTGTCGTAAAGGTGCGTTTGTACCAGTGTCGATTTCGTGCGCAACGACAGACGTGCGACCCAGAGCAGTGTGAGGAAGGTCGAAGGCAGAAGTGAAGTTCTGTAGAAGAGCAGCGAGTTGATCGCGTTGTGCGGGTGGAAGATCTGCGTCAATTGCTTGTTGAAGAACATCGGGTGGTGTCGAAGCGGTCGCTGTATCGCAAGAGCTGAGCACATTAACGCCTAATGAAGTAGGCGTTGCAGGAAGAGTATTCACAAGCGCGGGATCAAGTTCTTCAATACGACCGAGACACTCGCCGCGTAGCAGGACGGACGGGCACGAAAATGGATTTGAGACGTACATTGCACTAAGGTCATCTTCGAACTTGAGGACAGCAAATGGAAGCAGGAGGCAGGGATGGCGTGAAGCGGCGTCGGAAGGTGTGAAGAAGACAGTCAACTAATAACGCTTTCACAGGAGAGTGGAACGAGGGCAGCAGAAAATGGAGGAATGTCTGTGTCATTGGCGACGAGCAGTTTTGCAGGCCGGGTAGGGACGTCACACAAGACGGTATCACAAAGAGGTAAAAAGGAAACTTCCGCGCGGGCGCAGTCAATAACGGCATGATGAGTGGAAAGGAAATCGTAGCCCAGGATGATGTGTGAGCAGCGAGACAGTACAATAAACTCGATGGTGTATAAGATGTCTTCGATGAGAACACGGGCCGTGCACGCCGCTGAGGGATGAATGCGCTGTGATGACGCGGTGCGAAGCTAAAAGTCGGAAAGTGCGGTGGTCACCTTACGAAGACGACGGCAAAGAGCTTCACTGATGACGGATACAGCAGCGCCCGTGTCGACAAGAGCGAGTACTGCGACGCCGTCGACAAACACTTGAATTACGTTAGTGGGAGAACACCGAGGACTTGAAGAGTTCGAACCAAGTGCAGTTCTTGATCCGGGAACTGCGACTGTTAGTTTCCCTCAACAGTGCCGGTAGAACGTCGGAGTGGGGACGGGGAACGGCGACGAGGGGAAGGTGATCGGCGAGTTGTGTACCTTTGATTGTCACGAGATACAAACTCGGAACTGGGCGGATTTCTCGGCGAGGGCTGGTCTGTATTGTAGGAGTAGTTCCATAGTTCAGGTCGAGAAGGTGGAAGGCGTTGGCGGCAAAGGCGTGCGACATGGCCCGGCAGCCCGCAAGAGTAGCAGATTGGCCGGTTGTCCGCGGTACGCCAAGGGTTCGTAGGGCGTTGGCGTACCCTTGGAATAGGGCCATGGAATGCAGACCCAGGCAAAGGCGAAGGAAGGTTGGAAGGAGCGGCCTGGTAGGAAAGAGATGCTGATGGCATGAGCGGCCTGGCCGCAACTTGGGCTTAAGTCAGTGGTGCCGTTACTTGCGCCGGCACGGGTCTGGGCGGCAGCGCAGGGCTTGGCGGGAGCATGGAGCTGGGCGGAAGGACATCAGCGATGTGATTGTGATCTTGAACGGCACACCGTATGGTAGGGGCCAAAGACGGAGCCATGTCAGGAGCAAGGCGGCCAGTACCCTGCAACTGAGGGACCAGCGATAGCTGGCGGGCGACCTCTTCTCGAACGAAGGCTTTGATTTGCTGAAGTAAAGGGCTGTCCTCTGATGGGGTAGAACCGCCCAGCGCTAGTGTTGAGATGGCGTCGTCTCTAACACCGGACCGCCGGGTAGAAGCGCGCTTCTTACGAAGCACGTCGTAGCTCTGGCAAAGCTTGATCACGTCACTCACCGTGGCAGGATTTTTTACCCAGAGCATTTGGCACGCGTCGTCAGAGATGCCTTTCATGATGTTTTCGATCTTATCCGCTTCAGTCATTAGCGGATCGACACGCTTGCATAGGTCCACGGTGTCCTCTATATAACTAGTGAACGACTCATCGACTTGCTGAGTGCGCTCACGCAAGCGTTGTTCTGCCCGGAGCTTGCGAACTGCAGGGCGGCCGAACACTTCTGCAAAATTCTTTTTAAATGCAGACCAAGATGGCAGGTCTGCCTCATGGTTGCGAAACCAGAGGTTCGCCACGTCAGTCAGATAAAAGATTACATTGCTTAGCTTGATAGCGTCGTCCCATCTGTTGTAGTTACGACGCGCTCATATGCCGACAACCAATCGTCGACGTCCTGGTCGGCTGTGCCCCTGAAGAGGCACGGATCACGCTGCCGTAGAGCTCCAGAACACAGCACGGTGGTTGGGAGTGGCGACGATGTCGAGGCAGTGTCGTAAGGCATGCTGGAAGCAGAGGGTAATGTGCGGCTTCTTAGTTTTAGGGTGGACGGGAACGTACCCAGCAGCACCTGCACCAATTGTAGGGGTGTGCTTATTCGGTAAACCCAGATGGATCCAGCCGCTCAGTAGGGACTCGCAGCGGAGCGTCAGGCGTGGCGAAAGAGCAAGGCAGCGAACAACTTCTTCGTCCTTGAGAGCGGCAGCACGCGACGCATGTCAGTGGTTATATCGATGAAGATTACCACACTACACTCCATATTCCTGAAGGAAACCTACGCTAGAACCAGGCCACGCGAACAGGTTTTCAGGACAAGGCAGCTCACCACAAATCTTGACTCTTGAAATTGATCTCAGGCCGTGCACATGCCTAGAGGAGTAATCAGGTGACCACCTGCAGTGCGGACGTGTTTTCCAGCCTACGGAGTCAAAACCTTCCCGCGAACTGCGGCAGACGTGGTGCTCAAAATAAAATAATCAGCGCCAGTACCCAACAAAGCTCGAACATGGCGACAATCCAGTATTATGGGTACGTCCAACGAAGGCTGCTCGCGAATGTCAGGCTTCTGAATCGTTTGCTGATCAGCGTCGGTGTACGCGGTCTGCTTCACCTGCAATTCGTCGTCGTTGCAGGTGCGCTCTTGCGGCGTCCGTTCCACCGGCAATTTGTCGTCGTTGCGGGTGCGTTGTTGCGTCGTCGGTTCCACCGCTAATTCTTCGTGGTTGCAGGTACCTCATGGTGGCGTTGAGGTGGCGTTATGATCGGTAACTGTGGACGTTTTCGATGTTGATGCGTCGTCTTTCCGTGTCCGCGATGGTGGGGGGTCTCCCGCGCAGCGATGTCAAGCGAGTCTACCCCCGAAAGTCGCTGGTTTCAGTTTTACCGCCGCAGACTGGGCGATCGACCGTGCTCTGGCCATTGTTAGGTTTGAGGTCGCGAGTCCCTGAGGTTGCGTACCGCTGCCAGCAGTTATTACGTGCGGCGCGCGGCCCCTCGGTAGCGTTGGCCTGGTGTCTCCGTGGACGGCGGACGGCATGAACGGTTCCAGCAAAGACGAGGCGTCTTCTAACGAAACAACCTTTACTAAAACATCATGAAGTAGCGGGCAGAGAAGCTGACCCGGAGAGAATACAGACACTGTCACACAGCTGGTGTCTAGCGTCGTTACAATGGCGCGTCAAAGTAGTCTCTATCTCAGCGGAGTCGGCCGCTGCTTTTTATAGTCTTTCCAGTTCACAGGGAAAGGCTAAACCCTCACAGGAAATGGAGCGCACAACAAGTCTGGGCAAGTTGGGATGACTCAATAGTAGGTGGTCCGAACGCATCTCCTCCACCTCCTGCAGACGGGCGAGGGCGGCGCACTCTCTCACGAGCTCCAGGCTTGGCCGGCGTTTGCACACACACGCACGCACACACATTTGGCGCGTGGCAGGAACACGTTGAGACTCGTCCGCGGGAGGAAGCGTTGCCCGGCCGATGAACGGCGTCGAAATGGCCGACCCGCTCACGGTTCTGCCTGTTGCTATGCGGGGATTGCGTCAGCTGTCCCACTTGTCGGTGGAGAAACGTAACAGACTGCCCCGCCGAGGAAGGGAGATCCCGATGGGCAGGAGACTGCATCCGCTGTCCGGAGGGATCGGGATATTGCTGCTAGCCGGGGTCGTCCGACTCGGTTTCTCTTGAGCCAGTCAGCCTGAAGAAGTCCTTGGCAAGTCCGGTTTCCAAGGCACTCTGCAACTTGTCTTCAGGAGAGATTTCTGACAACCCACAACGTCACAACCACGCTAAAACCTCAACCGTTCAGCCAGCAAGCACGGTACAAACTTCACTAAGTTACGCCAGACTATTTCCCTCTTATGCCCCCATCTATACTAAAGGGCAGCTCAGCAGCACTTCGAACGCGTCCACAAATTTGAAAATTGCATTTTTAAAACATCATTCTCAAACAAAAATAATACAATGCAATCTGTTCAAAATCCTATGCCAGGAAGAAAAACACCAGCAAGTCAAAATTGAGGCTTCTCACGTTAGGGGCTCCGACTTAAGCCATCGGCATTACCGTTGAGATCACCTTTTTCACTAAAGCTTCGGCTGTCCGTTTCACGGAACAACCGTGCCTTTCTGTTTCTGTGCAAAGAAACACATGAGCTTGAGTCGCTCACTTTTCTAAATAACCTATCCCTCTCCTTACGGGTTGCGCACCAGTCATGCATTTTTTTTTGCACGGTCGCATTTGTGCCGCTGGGTTAGTCGCTTTCTCTTTCGCGATAGCTTCAACTTGCACCATTCTTTCTCGCGCCTGCCTTTCCGCTTTTTTCTGCGGCAGCACTGGAACGCAGGCTTTCTACTTTCTTTTTGCAATCGTTTGAGTTTGCTCTCATTACGATGGCAGCATTCTTTCTCACGCCTGCCCTTCCGCGTTTTTTGTCGGCAGCGCTGGAATACTAGCCTACTGCTTTCTTTCTGTGCCCTCTCTGACAAGCTAGCGGTAACCTTTCTAGCGGTAACCGGAGCTAGTAGAACATGGTTGTCGTCGAAGTGGTCAAAGTGCGGCACCGCGTCTGCATCGCGGCCAGCATCGCAGGACTCACTTTCAGTCAAGTTCGAACAACAACTGCTCACGCCAGTCGCGTCAATCCCCCTTCTAGGCATTTGCTCTGGCGGCTCGCCACTCAGTGCGTCGCCTCGCTCAGAGCTAACCGGAGCACGATCAAGCTCCTGCGACAGCTGGGGCGCTTCGGATTGTGTGAGGGCCATAGGTGCTACGTCCGCTTTCGCACTGGGGTTGCTTTCGCGAATACAACCTAGCGTGGTATCGGGGATCGAACGATTCTAACTCTGCTCTGGTCGCTCGCTGTCGTCTTCGCAAATCTCGCTCTCTACAGCGTACGCGCACTCCACGTCGGTCTGCCCTGGCTGATCACAACTCGCGGGCTGCGCAGTTTCCCTGATCGGCACTTCGTTTTTCTGCGTGCCCTGCTCTACAACACAGCTGATTTCGGAAACCGAAATTTTGTCATCTCCTAGCTCGTTTCCATCTCCGTCGCGCTCTACACAAGCTTCTGCATTTAACTCGAGAGGCGGTTCAGCTACTACCAGTTCCCCACACTCATTTGATGGAACTGTATCTCCTACAGCTACTTGGGTCGGCGTGCAGTTCACCTCGCTTAACGGCGTCCCTGCGGATTTCTCGCCGTTGGAGCCGGCGCTAACCTTCTCAGCTAGTGGCTCGACCAAGGTAACAGCATACTCCTCTGTTCGAGGCTCGGTCATCTCACTACTGCGGTCACGTTGCTCGGCCGCTTCCCCAAGCTGTTTCTCACAATCCGGTGCAAGTTTGATTTGCTCCGGAACTTCCGCACTGTCTAGCCATTCGCTTACAGCGGCTTTCAACTGATACGCCAAATCAAAGTACGTCGTGTTACAATGTTTCTCGCTCTCATATCTTTTCCGAAGATCCTGAGGCGTTATCCGATATCGTATCAGCAATGACTCTTTTAGTGCATCGTAATTTTTCAAGCGGTCGCCAACCCATCGCTTGATTTCTTCCGACGCTTCAGCGGAAAGAAGAGCTACCAACTTCTGTGCCCAACTATCTCGCTCGAAACGTTTACTTCTGCAGACATTCTCAAATTCTGCCAAATACTTTGTCATATCCTCGGCAATGAGGAACGGTGGTAGACCATCTCGCGGTATTGAACCTTTACACTGAATGGCATTGCAAGCTTTAATCCTTTCCACGCTCATTCTATGTGCTGAAATCTCCAGCTGCATCAGTTTCCTTACGCGGGCATCCTCTTTCTCGTGACGTTCGTCAATGATCTCAAGGCATTCCAAAAGCTCGTCATCTTCAGCTTCCAACGCAAGAATAGCCTTTAACGCTTCTGGTTTTTTGAGTTTGCCTGACAAATTCAGACCCAACTCCTCCGCAAGCTCCAGCAATTTCGGTTTGCGCAACGACTTCAAATCCAAACCCATGGCTGTTCCGAGTGCTGCCTTCTCTACTGCCCACTATTCCCTTGCTGCAATTAACCCAGCAACAACACCACAATTGCCAGCTCTGTTCTCTACTTAACGAAAGTCGGGCAAAACTCAGTAGAAGAAAGTCCCGCACTCACCAAACCTCGCAGCCAAGAATCCAACGCAGTCGTTCCGCTGCAGGCAACCAGTCATCATACAGGGCTCGTTGCACTGTTCCCGACTTTCCGCTTAGCTTCTTGTTTCACGGGTAACGCCTGGGACATCTCCGCTCTTCCCACCAGATGTTGCACCTCGGTCAGGTCTGGCTCGTTTCACCGACCACGGTCACTGCTTGGTCGTCGTCGTCCCACCGCTGTTCACCAGTTGTTGGACGACGGTATCGCCTGGCTCGTCCCTCCGACCACGGTTACGGCTTGGTCGTCGTCGTCTCACCGCTGTTCACCAATTGTTAGGTTTGGATCGCGTGCGCCTGGGTAGCGTACCGCTGCCAGCAGTTATTACGTGCGGCGCGCGGCCCCTCGGTAGCGTTGGCCTGGCGGCTCCGTGGACGGCGGATGGCATGAACGGTTCCAGCAAAGATGAGGCATCTTCTAACGAAACAACCTTTACTAAAACATCATGAAGTAGCGGGCAGAAAAGCCGACCCGGAGAGAATACAGACACTCTCACACAGCTGGTGTCTAGCGTCGTTACAACGGCGCGTCAAAGTAGTCTCTTTCTCAGCGGAGTCGGCCGCTGCTTTTTATAGTTTTTCCAGTTCACAGGGAAAGGGTAAACTCTCACAGGAAATGGAGCGCTCAACAAGTCTGGGCAAGTTGGGATGACTCAATCGCAGGTGGTCCGAACGCATCTCCTCCACCTCCTGCAGACGGGCGAGGGCGGTGCACTCTCTCACGAGCTCCAGGCTTGGCCGGCGTTTGCACACACACGCACGCACGCACACACATTTGGCGCGTGGCAGGAACACGTTGAGACTCGTCCGCGGGAGGAAGCGTAGCGCGGCCGGTGAACGGCGTCGAAATGGCCGATCCGCTCGCGGTTTTGCCTGTTGCTATGCGGGGATTGCGTCAGCTATCCCACTTGTCGGTGGAGAAACGTAACATCATGAAGAACTTGCAGAAATGATGGCGGGTAAGCCCTGGGCGACGGTGATCTAGATTGCCTCATACGAGACGGAACAACCCGGTTCTGGTCAATGACGTCTTCAACGGCTCTAGACCGTTCGCAGTAGCGAGGCCGCAGAGAATCAGCGAAAAAACGTTCGAGGCCCGGTTGACGGTAGGGACAGCGCCGATTGACATGACCCGGTTCGCTGCAGTGAAAGCAGCATAACGGCCGTCGTTCGTGGGTACGCCGCTCGTCTGCTTTCCGTGTAGACGGCTTGGAATCTGCGATGTACTGGATCACGGTTCTGCTGTTTTCGGCACAGCTACGTTCGCAGCAATGACGGACGTCGACGAGGGCGGAGCCTATTGCAGAACCTCGGCGTATTTGGCGCGGTTACACTCAGGTGGCGTAAAAGGAGCAACAGGGCGAGTTTCACCATTTGGAAACGGAGGCGAAGCGCTTTGTGCACCTCGTCGCGGACAACGCTAGCAATGGAGGTAGGAGCTGGTTAAGGTGCGTCATACAGCAGTCAGAGCTCGTCGCGCACAATCGAACGTTCGAGCTCTCGTAGCGCCGATGTCTCCATTCCACGCGATGGGAACTCGGCAGAGATGCAGGTGGCGTGGACAGTACGATCCTCTGCCGAAGCTCGCTGCTGAAACACTTTATCGTGAATGTTTCCACCAAAAATTCTGCAACAGTTTCCGGCGGGCTGCGTACCAGGCCTGCAAAAAGCTACTCTTTGACGCCATGCATGAGATAGCGCAGCGTTATGTCCTCGGACATCGTAAGGTCCGCACGCTTAAAGAGGAGCGTCAGATCTTCGATATACGCCCTGAGGGTTTCATTAGTCATTTGGAGTCGAGATTGGATGGCGCGTTCGGCTCGTTCACGGTGATCTGAGCTATCGTAAGCTGCCGCAAAATTACGCATGAATTCATTCCAAGAAGACAGCTGCTCTTCATGGTTCTCGAATCACATCCGAGTGCCATCTTCAAGGCTGAAGTAGACGTTTCAAAGCCGGGCGGCGTCATCCCACAGGTTGAACTTAGCTACCCTTTCACAGTGCTGCAACCAGTTGTCGACGTCTTCATAGGTGTCACCGTGAAAGGTGTTTTGGACGCGGTGGTTCTGAAACGTGACGTAGGGGGGGGGGGGAGGGGGTCGCGCCAGGCATTGCGACGGCGTCGTGGCTGCCGGTATTCATGCCCGATGGGGAAAACTCAGGTGGTACGCCTCGTTGCCTGCGGCTGGTACGCTGTACAGGCGTTTCCTTGAATTTATGTCTAGCACCCCAGCTTAGCGGAGAGGTACGGGGCATCAAACCTGGTGGTGATAGTGGTTGATTTATTTTTGTTTAATAATGAAAAAGAAGGAAAAGAGTATTGCCGGCCGCGGCAACTGCTATTTAAAAAACTGAAGCACTTGAGCTGCGGCCGGCGGGAAGGAAAAGGGGATAGCGAGAGACCTCCCCTCTGCCAGATTTGTCACGGTGTTGGTGACTGAGGCTAGCTTAACAGAGCCGGTACAGGTGGAATTCCATGGTCACAGTTTTTGGTACATCCTGCGAAGGCGTAGCCGATTCACGTCAACATCTTTCGCTCCAAGCGCCACTTCAATATCGTCCGCTCCGAGCGCCCCCTGGCAATATCAACTGTGCACAAGTCCGATCATAATACCATAATTCATTTTCATTGGCTCTTGCCGGCAGCAGTGCGTAATTAGTCTAAAAGCCAATTCTGCATTAGGCAGCGTTCCTCAAGTGACCATATATCAGTATGATATAAAACAGCTATTATCTGCCTGATGAATGCTTACTTTTGCACTTACGCACAAATTCATTTGCGCGATTATATTAAGACATACGTAAATTGCATACGCAATTGCAGGCAATGGGTCCTGCTTTCTGAGAGGAATTAAAAAAGCGTAGTGGAAGATATATAGTACACCAAGTGAAGCATAATGTTGCCACATTTTTGCGTGATGGCTACAGCTGCGTATAGGATTCGAAAAAGAAAATTATTTCAGTCAAAAACAGTTTATTAAATAATTGGGAAGCGTGTGAAAATATCCACATGAACGTGGCCACATGTATGCCTTATCTGGTTCTGATTCAGTTTTGCCCGTCAAGGAATAGTCCTGTCCAAGTTAGCGGCCGGTGAGTGGTCTTCTTTCCGAGGCGCACTTGGGGTCCCATATGGCTTCCAAGTCAGTAGTTGAATGATGGAATGCACCATTGCAGTTCTGCACTTAAAAGCAACTTCAACTGCAAATATAAATAAAACATCAGCATGGGTGTCATCATTCACCCTGAAATGCAACAAAAACGTTTTTTGTGTAAGGATATAACGCAAAAAAATGTGCTGGGCATGGACCTTTAATGTTGAGCGCAGATTCCTGAAAAAGAAATAATGTCTCTAATGCACCATAACCAAACTTCCCATAACTCAATAAGTGACGAAGTGAAGCTACAAGTAGCTCCATCTAATGACAATAACATCATACTTGCAGCTGGGTATTCAATTTCAGTGCCAATAGACGATAGGTTTGCACTAAAAATGCAGATATATTTCCCGGTTATTCTCTTGGTACACCAATTACGCTGCACCGCGCGGTGTAGTGCATGTGAAAGAGGACGACTTAAATGCGCGAGGAGTGGCTCTGTGACAAGCCTTGCTGCGACTGTTCCCGGCTTTCATGTATAATTAGCCTATTTTGTAAATAATAAACCCACCCCCATAACAACTTAGTAGAGGTGCGGGGCGCTGTCCCAAGTCCAGTCCTTGCGCATTCATTTCGTCTTCTTTTTCAAATGCGCTGCGCCGCTCGGCGCAGCGCAATTGGCGTAAACATATTTCATGTGCACTGCAACAGAACTTACTAACCTAACTCAAGGTAAAGGAATTCTCCAAGGCAATATTATACTAAGCAAGATAACTTGTTCTCTGGGAGCACAACAAGGTTGTTTCTGCACGGAAAGAAAAAAATTGGTAATGACTATCCCGAAACTCTTCCACATTCGAAGCACTCACAAAAAATTAACTCTAGCGATGCCAAATCTATTATATTTTTGTAGAAGAGGTCTCCAACCAATGAGGCCCTTCCAAGACTAAAAATGCGTCCAGAAACCGATGGTCTCAATTTGTCAAATCAGCTAGTTTAATCAGTACTGGGACGCTCAATTTGACATGATACAGCACAAGTTCTACGGAATTTCGGCACAAGCCTTGCTGCATGGCTATAATGCAACAAAGCCCCTCTTTTCCAGAATGTCCAGTGTCGGCATAAGAAAACAATCCTGGCCATGGGTCGGGAAAGTGATAGTAGGAGACACAGGCTGGCAATCATTTACCGGTCGGCTGTCTGACTTAATGACATCACATGATATGATAAAGACAAAAGCAGCCAATCTATGTAGCTGACTCTAGGTGTGAGATTGGGATTGGAATGAAGCTTCCAATTTAATAGTTCCAAGGTCAGGCTTGCTGCATGCACATTCGTATGGCTTGCTAAAAGCAGGGCTTCAACATCAACCCAATAGCCCAAGCCACTAAGCCACCCACTGGCCTCTCAATACTTGCTGGCTATAGCTGCTGGCAGGAAATTCACACATAATTTTCATGCACATGCATCAGCAGCCTGAACATTTTTCTTTTGCAAAATACTGCTTGTATGCCAGCATCTTGTGTACTGTACGCATTGTAACCAGGGCTTAGAAATTTAACGAACCCAATGCAGGTGATCCAACATGCACGCAGTACTTCTATATAATCAGCATATCTCGAAGCATACTTGTCTGTCTAGTGTAAAAATAGTTAAGACCACGAGAACACATTATACAGGGGTCTCCCTTGGCAGCTATCACTATTATATGTGCCAGCTTCCCACTCCCATCCCATGCTCGCAACTTTACTCGTCAGTCACAAGCAGCTGATTGCGACCGCTTTTGCTTCACTCGTCTTTCACTTCTTCCTCTGCTCCTAGCACCGACCTCTCTGCATGGACTGAGGCCCTTCTGACTCACTTCCGCATTGCCACATCTACACTCCCTACAGCACCACACTCCACTACTGCAGATAGCCGTCTGCTGACAATTCAGATGCCTATCAAGCTGTTCAACGCCGTTGGGGGTCAGAAATGCAATCACCGTCTGTGTCTCTGTCCCACCTGGCGTCTGATATGAAGAAGGACTACTCTTCCCTTCTTCGGCTACACTGAGGTCTGACCTGCGATTGAATGGCAGGTAACCTGGGCCGTCGCGACACCTGTTCGCTTCTCAGGGTGCTGCTAGACCCTTCACAAACCAAAATGTCGCAGCACAAGGATATCTCCCATCTCCTGCACTCTGTCCGCACTCACCGATATAGTTTCTGGAGGCCATCCGAGAGCGCTACCTCTGCACCGACCCCCTTCTTCCCGCCTAACCAGGATCCCCCAATCCCCATCTTGATGTGGATATCTCCCGGAGTGAGTTACCAGCAGCGCTATTTAGGCTGCGCACCATCTAGGCTCTGGGTGCAGACGGCGTAAGTTACAACGCACTCCAAAACCTAGGTGCCCCTTACTACATGCTCTTGCTGACCTTTTTTAACGCACACTGCCAAGCTGGCACTCTTCCATCATCCTGGAAACATGCACATCTTTCGTTCATTCCTAAAGCTGGCAAACCTATTGGCTTGGAACACGTCCGCTTCATCTCTCACCACCTGACTCGGCAAGCTGTTTTAGCATGTCATTCTGTCCCGCCTCTAAACATACCTCGATGTTCCAGCACAGCACTTCTTTCGTTAGAAAATGTGTTTCCGGCGCTTTTGCGGTTGCTACAGCGGTAACACAGATAGGAATATACACTATTAGAAGCAAGGTGCATATTATTTCGGATTGAAATTGTGGCGCAAACGTTTCCTGATCATTCCGGGTGAGGTTATTAAATATCGCTTCCAGTTTGGCATCCATCTGTAATGCAGACTGCGTTGCAAAATGGATTCGAACCGATGACATATATACCTCGAATTGTATACTATTAGGAATGAATGAATGAAAAACTTTATTTACACAAAGGGAATTCTCCCGGCGTTGGTGGGGCCCTCAGTCCAGGGCCCCAGTGGCCTTTGCCGTCTTGCGCGCTCTGTCAATCAGCTTGAGCTGGTCGTCAGGCGTCGAGCAGGACAGCGCAGCTCCCACTGCTCCGGTGTTGGTGTGGTGTTTATTGGTGCTACCTGTGTGTCTTGACAGGCCCATGTAACATGGTAGAGTTAAGGGGGTTCTCCGCATAGTGGGCATTTATTTTCATATGTAGTGGGGTGGATTTTACTGAGTAGACTCAGATCGGGGTATGTGTTAGTCTGTAGCTGTCTCCAGGCAACCGACTGCTCTCTATTGAGGTCTTCGTGGGAGGCGGATAGATCCTCCTTAAGGCTCTTTGATGTTCAAGGATGGCTCCATAGCGTCTGGTGACTGCGTCCGGTTCCCCGTCGTTGTGCGCCCCCCGGTTGGCGTATGCTCGGGCATTGGCGTCGGCACGTTGGTTACCTTTGACAGTGTCATGGCCTGGTGTCCACGTTATGAAGCATCTCGAAAAGCTGATTTTTCTTGCCTTGAGTATGCGGATGGCCACAGTGGATATGCGTCCGCTGCTATACCTTCTGCTAGCGTCTTGCGAGTCCGTAATTATTTTTGTGGTAGCCTCCTCACCCTGGTGGGTGATAGCGAGAGCGATTGCCGCTTCCTCAGCCTCGAGAATGTTGTTGCCCTTGATCAAGGCGCAGTTGACTTCTTTAAGCTGGTGATCAACCACACTGGCTACCGCTCTGCGTTGTTCTTTGCATGTGGTCGCGTCGACGTACAGTATGTTTTTATCCCTGCGAGGCTTCTTTCGTGTGCCTCGGATCTTGCCTCTCTTCTGACCTTGTGTATTTTCGGATGCATGTTTTTCGGAATCGGGTTGACCTTAATGATCTCTCTTATTTCTTTCGGTATGCTGCCCGTGCTGTTTATTTATCTGCAAGCATCTCTCACGCCCAGTATATTTAGCGTGTTCCTTCCCGTTTGCGTCTGCATGAGTCCTATTTAAGGTGGGCCTCGATGTGCTCTTGCACTGTGTTGTTTATGCCCAGTTTATTGAATTTTTCGGTCGAGGTGTTGACCGGTAGTCCAAGAGCGCATTTGTAGGCTTTCCTCAGGATTGCCTCCAGTTGTTCTTTTTCCTGTTCGAGCGGAATTTGGTAGGGGACGCCATATACAATTCGGCTTACAACGAGGGCCTGTACTAGCCTACATGTGTCCTCCTCGGACATGCCTCGTCTTCTGTTGGAGATTCTTGCTATGATTCGCGTGATCTGCGCGGTGGTACTTGCTAGCTGCCTGATTGTTTGATCTAAACGGCAGTTGCTTTGTATCCGCATGCCTAGGATTTTTATTTGCGACACTTCCGGGATCTTCTTTTCCCCTATGTAGATGTCTATGAAGTTGTGCAGATCGTACTCTTCTGTGGACTCTGAGCACCTCAGATTTCTCCGGAGAACATTCAAGGCCGCAATGTCGAGCGTATGCGTTGACAGCGTCTGCTGCTCTCTGCAGACAGTCTTGCTTTTCTCCTAAGGATCCCCCGGTCACCCAGATCGTGATGTCATCAGCATAGATAGCATGTCTGGCTCCTTCAATTTCTTCGAGTTTTTTTGCTAAGCCGATCATAACAATTTTAAAGAGCATAGGGGATATCACTGAGCCTTGCAGTGTTCCCTTTTTGGGGGTCGGGAAGGTGTCTGTCCTGATGCCGCCTATTCCAAAGGTGGCGGTTCTGTTACTCAAGAAGGCTTTGACGTAGCTGTGTATTCTCTGCCCGCAATCTAAGTTGCAGAGCCCGTCTAGCACTGCCCTGTGACTGACATTGTCGAATGACGCTTTGAGGTCGAGCGCGAGCAAGATGTTTTCTCCGTATTTCGGGACCGTGTTAAGCACCTCCTCCTTGATCTGCAGGAGGATGTCCTGTGTAGATAGATGTTTTCGGAATCCGAACATAGTGTGCGGCATGAGGTCATTGTCCTCCAAGTGGGTCTGCAACCTGTGAAGCACAATTCTTTCTTATACCTTTCCCAAACATGACGTCAATGAAATGGGTCGTAGATTGTCCAGGCTGGGAGTTTTTCCGGATTTAGGAATCATTACTATTTCCGCATGAGACCAGTCTTTCGGGATGGTCCCCTGCTCCCAGTGTGTGTTGATGAATTCAGTAAATCTGTGGATTGAATTCTCGTCCAAGTTCCTAATCATGGCGTTGGTAATGCTATCCTTGCCTGGGGTGGTGTTTTTTGTGGCAGACATAAATGCGTGTCTGACTTCTTCTATAGTAATGGGTTCGTCAAGAGTGGGATTTGCTCCTCCCGTGTATGGCGAGCTGTAGTCGGCGCCCGTTTCATCACCGATGTATCGCTGCTTGATGTTCTCTAGCAGTTCCCGGTCTGTAAATTGGAATTGGTGCGAGATCCTTTGGATTGTCTTATGGTTTTCACATTTGGTCTTGTTGGGTCTATGAGAGCCCTTAGCAATGCCCACGTCTCGGCCAAACCTAGAGTTCCCTGTAGATCGTTGCATTTCTGGTCCCACTCCCGTTTTGAGAGCTCCATCGCATATTCTTCGGCTTGTTTTGTGACCTCGGCGATCTTTAGCTTGAGCTTTCTGTTGTGCTTCTGCCTTTTCCATCTCTTTAGCAACCCCCGTCTAGCATCCCAGAGGTGTAAGAGATGTTTATCCACGTTGGGCGTTTTGTTGGTGAGAGTGACCTTCTTAGTGACTTTTTCCCAGTCGGATTTGATACCCTCTACCCAATCCTTAATGTCCTTGATCTCTGTATCCTCGGACTCCACCCTGGTCTTTCTATAGGCTTCCCACTGTGTGAGTCTAGCCTGGCCATAATTTTTCCTGATCGGAAGAGTTTCTATCTGGATGCACAAGATGCAGTGGTCACTGCCTAGCGTCTCCCAGTCGTTTTTCCATCTTGCCTGCCTTATTCCTTTGACGAACGCTAGGTCTGGGCACGAATCGCGGTTGATGCTATTTCCCACTCGCGTTGGCTGGGTGTGATCTGTGATTAGGCTGAGGCTTCTGCGATCAGCTTCTCTGGCTAGATCCTTGCTATTCAGAAATGCCTTCTGGTCCCCTGCGAAGTGCGACATCTATTTCCCCTTCTTTGGCTCCCAAACCAATCCAACTACACTAGAGAACGCTATTCCAGTGGCGCAGTGGCGAAATTTTGCAGAATGTGAAAGCGATTGGTAAATTGGCTTAGTTTGGTTTGTGACGTTTTACCATGCCAAAGCAACTAAGGCTATAATAGACACCGTAGTAGAGGGCAGGAAAACGTTGGACCTCCTGCGGTTTTTTAACGTCCACTGACATCGCAAAGCAAATGGGTGCTATGTAAATTGCGTATTGGCATATAGGAAAAGGAAGGCGCAGTATTTACCACATTTCGTTGTGAAGAAGTGCCGCGCACTATAAGGGGAGCATGGTAGGTTTTAGTGATGGCAAAATTTCTCAGGGTTGAATTTGGCTTAAAGACGGCAATTTTCTGAAAGTACTGCTTGAATGATTATCTTGGTAGTTCAGTACTGAGAAGCCACCCTTAATAACCTAAAGAAATTAAAACTCCAGAGGTAGTGGAATCATTTGTTAGCCCGCTACTATGCTACATCTCTTTTCTCTCACACTCACCTTCTTCACTTCCTACACTGCGCAGCTAAGCTGTCCAACGAAGGGTCAAAATTCGGTGCCTTTCCTATCAACTAATTTGCAATTTACGCACTTTGCATGATGGCCGTTTGTTCAGCCAGTGCTCTTTAGGAACCCCAGAAGGTCCAAATTAATATAACCCGACGCTTTCCGTAGCCTAAGTCGCATGGAAATGCTGAGCCCTATAAGGTAAAATCCCTAAAATAAACTAAAGGTATTTACTTTGTTTTGGGCAACAAGTAGAGGTCTATCTAGCGTCGGTAAACACTAGCCAAACTAGACATACATATTGTTACGGTACGCAGTGAAAGAAACGATGACGAAGTTACCTCCCCTTACCTCCCTTTTGCAGAAAAACGTGAATTTCTCGTGGAGCCATGAACAAGCTCAGGCCTTCACAACGCTCATTTCCGCGCTCACCGCTCCTCCTGTACTGGCGCACTTCGACCCGTCTGCGCCTACAGAACTGCGCACCGACGCTAGCGGACATGGTATTGGCGCCATCCTTGCCCAGTACCAGCACGGCCACTCTCGTATGATTGCCTATGCCAGCCGCCTTCTATCTCAGTCCGAGCGCAATTATTCTATTACGGAGCGCGAATGCCTTGCACTTGTTTGGGTGTTGACCAAATTCCGCCCTTATTTGTTTGGGCGGCCCTTCAGCGTAGTGACGGACCATCATGCCTTGTGTTGGTTGTCTTCGCTTAAGGACCCTGCTGGCCGCTTAGGTCGCTGGGCCTTGCGATTACAAGAATACACGTTTACTGTTGTGTACAAGTCAGGCCGTCTACATCAAGACGCCGACTGCTTGTCCCGCCACCCCGTTGACCCTCCTGAACTTCCTGACAATACTGCTGACGACTGCGTTTTGTCCATTTCGAACTTTCTCCACATCGGCGTCGAACAGAGTCGTGATCCTTCCCTGCGCCCCATTATTGATCACCTGCGCAACGACAGCACCGATCCGCCCATCAGTATGTTCGTGCTGCTTAATAACACATTATACCGACGCAATATGCGCCCAGATGGTGTAGACCTTTTGCTTGTTGTCCCGACACATCTACGCTCTGCTGTTCTTGCGCACCTTCATGATGCTCCTACAGCAGGGCACCTAGGAGTGTCCCGCACATACGACAATGTTCGACGGCGATTCTACTGGCCTGGCCTCTACCGCTCTGTTCGTCGCTACGTCGCCGCCTGTGAGCTGTGCCAGCGCAGGAAGACCCCGTCTCTTCAACCTAGTGGGCCCCTGCGACCACTTGCAGTTCCAAATGAGCCCTTTTCTCGAGTTGGTCTCGACCTACTCGGGCCATTCCCCACATCGACTTCAGGGAACAAATGGATTGCCGTAGCGACCGATTACGCTACCCGGTATGCCATAACCAGAGCTATCCCCACCAGCTGTGCCTCCGACGTTGCAGACTTTCTTTTGCATGACGTCATCTTGCTTCATGGTGCTCCTCGTCAACTGCTCACCGATCGCGGTCGCTGCTTCCTTTCCAAAGTTGTTAATGACCTTCTGCGCTTACGCGCTACGCGCCACAACTTCATAACATTCGCTTATAACTCCTCACGACATGATACCGCCGGATACTCTCCATTTTATCTACTCTTCGGCCGCGACCCTCTACTTCCCTTCGACACCTTGCTGCCTCTTGACGATTCCTCCTGCAGTTACGCTTCTGATGCCATCGCCCGCGCTGATGCTGCCCGTCATATTGCTCGAGATCGGCTTCGTGCTTCCCAGCGTTCTCAAAAGCACCGTTACGATCTCCAGCACCGTGGCGCCTACTACCCTCCTAGCTCCCTCGTACTCCTCTGGCTCCCTGCTCGACGTGTAGGCATGTGCGAGAAGCTTCTGCCCCGCTACGTGGGCCGTTACCAGGTCTTGCGGCAACTTACCGACGTGACGTGTGAGATTATCCCTGTGAACCGCCACTCTCCGGCAAACCATCATCCAGAAGTCGTGCATGTCGCCCGTCTCAAACCTTATATCTCGCGCTCACCTGTGTAGTCTACGCACCGGAACTGTGCTTCTTCCGCGGGGGGGTATTGTTACGGTACGCAGTGAAAGAAACGATGACGAAGTGCTGGGCTAGTAGAGAAAGACGACGCTGCAGCTACGTCTGGCTCTCCTGTGAGTGTGTCCCTGACGGTGAACTGTTGCGGCTACGACGTACCATCGCCTCCTAATATCTCGACGTGCCTCGTAACAATATGCTTGAAATCTATAATATTAGAACGACATAGAACTGTTACTTTTGCGCATGATAGAGACAAAACGAAGAAATATGTTTGTGTGTTGTGCGTTGTCAGTGCAGGTTAAAGATCACGAGGTAGTAGAAATTACCCCCTAGCCTTCCACTACCACCACCTGTTTCTCTCTTTCCGCTTTCACCACCACCTTATCCCTTTCCTTTGCTTATTGAGTGATTTATAGGAAGAAAACAAGTGAGTTACCGCGCCTTTTCCCTTCCTATAAATCAATCAGCTTTTTTATGAAGGGAAAGGCGCGGTAGCTGTCTTACTTGTTTTCTGTGTACACCTCAACCGCGCCGTAAGAGAAGGGAGGAAGGCGGGGGTGACAGTGGAAAGAGAGAAAGGGGAGCCGTAGTGGAGGGCTACGGAATAATTTCGACCACCTGGGGATCTCTAACGTGCGCTGACATCGCACAGCACATGGACGCCTCTTCGTTTCTCCTCCATTGAAACGTAGCCGCCGAGGTCGGGTTCGAACCCGTGTACTCTGGCACAGTAGTCGAGCGTCTTACGACTGCACCACCCTGGCGGGGCATTTACTGCGCGGGTCAGTGTCGACAGAAAACATGAGAGATACTGTACGTTTCCTTTCCTGTACAACAAATCATTTTATGTTACCATTTTTGCGCATTTATTTTGGGGTCTTGTTTCATATGACAATTTTAGGTGGATCCAATTCTCGTACTTTTTTGGCGTGCAGGGGAGACTGTACCAAGATAATGCTTTAAGGCAGCGGATCGATCACACTGGTATGACTCTCCTTTGAGCTATCTCAACCTCTTCTTTCACGCATGCTTTTTGTACACTGCTAACAAAAGCTGTTAAAATCGCTCGTTTTCAAACTTCGCATGTACAGGCCCTCAAGAGTATAATGGTTTAAACAGCAGTCCGCAGATAGTTTTCCTCCTCTAAGTATCGAGTTGTACGTAGGACTCAAAAGTATTTGTTTACATCACAGGGGTTAAGGAGAAGCGGAAGCATACATAGTGGATTTGGCTTGAAGACCACCGCATAGAGAAACATACTTACGTAAGTATGTTTCTCTATGACCACCGTGCGATAACTTGATTATGATCTGGTTTTTTTTTTGGCGCAAGGGCATCTTAGGCCAAAGAGCGCCAAACACATGGTGAAGTATCAACTGAAGTTAATAAAATGTCCGATGTGTGGTGTTTATGATGAAATTAAGAACGGTGGTGTATAGGGCCTAAAAGTTATTTCGGAGTGTATAGTCTAAAAACAGTGGTGTATAGGGCCTAAAACACTGAATTTCGATGTATAGTGGTCCGAGTAAAAGGAAAAAGAAAGCTATCTAAGTAAAAGAAACGGGCTTACGACCACGTTGATGAATAATTCCATATAAAAAGCCTACTTTAAATAAATATTTAAAAACTCTATCTAAAGAAAACATTGGATCATCACCAAGAAAGATGGACGGATGTGTGGGTATATGTTGCTTGTGTAATTCGGGAAAATGTTGTCTCCTTTGCTGTTGAAGTCTCGGACATTCAAGTAAAACGTGGATCACTGTTAGTCGGTCTCCCGTGCGATAACTTTTGTCAGGAAACTTTACTACTCATTCTGATGTATTGGGTTTCAAGCGTGACCTTCATTTGGAGTGTTTTTCGTGCGCCACTTCGCGCTAGACCCGCGGAGGATTTGTGGTGCTGAACAGATCCGTTTTGCGCCATCACTTACCGTATGACATGTTTGGGCGTGTGCTGGTTTTAAGTTATTCATTTTCGGCCGAAGAGCTGCGCACAATGTGCGTTTATGCATCGGCAGACGCAAGCCTTAAAAACAAATTTTATAAAGGGTTGGATATTTAGCTTCTGGATGGCCGCCACGTAATAACAGTGTGCAATTTTAATTGTCATAGACTCACACTCAGTAGGTGTTCAAGGGGCGACCGACTTGGAAGGCACGTGAACTGCAACGCGTGGGTTAGAAGTTTGCGCTTCTTGATGCGCCCGATCCCATGCATGGGTAGCATTTCTGCTGGACATGGCGTCGTGGTTCATGGCAAGCAGGCTAGACCTCATATATGTGCCGCAGTCCCTTTCTACGTGCGTGACGTATATGAATGTTGTGGCCTTGTCCCAGACGCCGATTCACATTTCCGATCGCCGGACAGTCATTCTCACTCTTTCCATTCTTAAAGCAGGCTGATTTTGCCCGCGGCATTCTGATGTGCGCGTAATATATGATTCGCGTTCGCATGAGAGCTTGTCGCCAGGTTCGCGCGCATTGCTTAGTGATAGTGCCGAAAATGAGTGGGATACGCTCAACTCAATTTGGCGCATGCAGAGTTTGTATAGGGTCGCGCACAGCGGCGTCACGTGTTTCAGGATCTAGCAGATACGGCTACAAAGTTCCGCATTAAGCACAGGGCAGGTTTGAATTCTCCGGAGATGCATGCCTGCTAAGAGGAGTTACATAGCCGGTATCCGTGGCTCATGCAGGAAGTGCTGATGGCCCGGCGTGGGAAGCGCAGTCCAATCGCACATCCCGAGCTGCTTCGGTTTGCGCGAAGTACTTTCATCCATACCTCAGAGTTGAACAGAGCGCTCCTCTCTGCGTCCCATCGGACTCGTGACTGCGTTTCTTGGCACACTTCAAAAGAATGGCGTCTTCAGATACTACGATTTATATAGGGGCTGTAGAGACGCATGCACTATAGCTGGGTTACCGCTGATAAACTCTGAGAGGCGCATTTCTCACTTCACTATTTAGAAGAGGTCAAGACAGCCTTAGCGTCAATGAAACGCGTGTCAGCGCTATAGATCTGATGGGCTCCCTGTTTAATTTTATTCAGGTTTCTGGGACGCTGTCGGTACAGTACTCACCAATGTTTAATGCCAGTGTTTTGAACCATTACATTTTCCGACCAAATTTTGAGAACGTGAATAATTTTAGGACATTGAAGAATTACATTTTTTGACCAATTTTTAAAAAGGCGAATAATTTTGGTCCCAAAACGTGATTCTCGGCCATCTCGTCCAGTAGAGTGGATGCCGATCACGCTTCCAAACGTGCATATGCAAAGATCTCGCAGCCATCGTGGTTCGATGCGTGAGGGGTGTGATGGCCTCCCTTACTGGTTGCCATTAGGCGTGCTGTGTTTCTGGCAGGGAGATACATAGGTTGTCGTATACCACTCGTGACATTATTGAGTACACAGTCTTTTTTAATCAAGAAAAAGCTTTTGATCTGCTAGAACATGGCTACATACTTGGTGTCCTGGATGCTTTTCAGTTCCCGCAAAATTCCATCTTTAATAAAAGCATGTATGATGGTATTCAAAGTACACTAGTGATAGATGGGTGGGAATGTGCCGATTGCCCTGAGACCTGCAGTGTCAGTAAAGGGTGTCCCCACTCGCCTCTTTTGTTTGCTCTCAGCCTGGAGCCTTGCATGATGGCCATCACTACAGACCACAGTATCCATTGCCTCCCTCGTCTAGGGTGTCAGCCCCGCCGGGGTGGTGCAGTGGTTAGGGCATTCGACTACTGTGCCTAAATACACGGGATCGAATCCCGGCCTCAGCAGCCGCTTTTCGATGGAGGCGAAAAGCTAGGCGCCCGTGTGCTGTGCGACGTCAGTGCACGTTAAAGAACCCCAAGTGGTCAAAATTTTCGGAGTCTTCCACTACAGTGTCTCTCATAGCCTCAGTCGCTTTGGGACGTTAAACCCCAAAACCAAACCAAACCATCTTCTAGGGCGTCAGGCGCGTATTGCCAATCCCTGAAAACTTCAGCAACAAAAGTGCCGGGTGACGTCACTAAAAAATAAAACAACAAAAAGGAACTCAATAAATCTAAACGCTTTCTGGGTATACATTGGAGTGCATAAACTAAAATGCATACGCAATAAAATAGTTTTCTGGATTAAAAATGCTTGCAGTAATCCTCTGATCATACCAGTTGCATCCGACGCGTCACCTTTAGTACGTTGAATCAAAATATATAAGAGCGCATTTGAAGACAGCAATACCCGTCGACAATTCAAGAATGCCGATGTTGTAGTGAGACCATGTACGCGAGCATTATATTGAAAGTGTTATTGTTGTGGCTGTAGGAAGAAGGAAAAGAAAATGCACGGGCCTGCTACTGGCCCTGTAGCACGTCTCAGGGAAGTGTATCTGGCACTATATGAGCGGCCAACGTGGCTAAATGTGCTTGATGTCCTGTCACTGCTGCGAATACCACTCCTTGCTCATACCGGCGCCTAAACAACCACGCTTACAGCTGAACTTGGTGTTCTTGCAAACGCTCTTCCATTGCCTATTCATCTAGACCAGATATGGGCTGAATTCAAGCTTTTTACACTCCGGCACCCTATAGTATACGGTAACATTAGATGCAACCCTTCTGAATCACTGCTTTTGTTCAATGCTTGGTCTGGTCATTCCTCACTGAAGTTTAAATTTCAGTTTATTAAACTCATCTATCTGATAGCCATGTTCTGTTCTCAATGTGCACCGCATATCTATACTGATGTACGCTCTATACGAGGCGTGTTATATTTATTGAGCTCGCATCGCTTCGGCCAGCAAGCCAATGTTATTGCGAGTGTGTTGCAGCTAGTATTGCGGGAATATTGCTCGACTCCCGGGGTCAATGCACTGTTCAGTCCTGCGAGGGAGCGGCGCTTGTCAACACACAGCCACATCATGACCCTTAAGCAATCGGTGTGTAACAGTGCCCGCTTGAAAACTTTGATGGTCATTTATTCTGACTCTGTCGACTCTCTCATGTGTTGTTCAGTGCTTTAAGGCTTCTATGCTTATTGAAAGCGTTTTTATAAAAGTTCCATGGTTTAAATTGCATTCCTGTGAACCTTTGTGTACTATGAAGGTTAGTGTCAATTCCTCTGTATCATTGTGTTAAGTTTGTTTTGTTTCTTAATTCTCACTCCGGCCCCTATTCTGGCTTCAACTTTAGTAAGCTGGGCACCAACCGGCCACCCCTTCTGTCACTACTGGTTGCTGACTTCCGGCTGAGCTTGCTACGCAAGTCGAGGGCTGCTCCTTTGAAACCGGAATGGCTACACCCGCTCATTCTGAGGGTGTCTGGTTATATGTGCACCAATAATGGCGCATTGTTAATATCTTCTAAATAATAATAGGTAAATAAAAACAAAAAGGAAGTTCCTGCCACAGTTTCTGTACGGACACGCCTCAAAACAGAGTGGAAGGAGAGAGTCAATGTAAAAAATGTGCAAAGCGTGCTAAACTGGTTCGCTCAGGAATAACTTCGATCTCTTTAACGTGCAGGGTCGTCTCATAGGACAAGGCGTCCTTTGCGTTTCGACTCCATATAAATGCTGCAGCTGCGTTAGCGTTCCATTACTGATTCAGTAACCGGCTCTTAATCACTGAGACACCGTGGCGGTTACTTTGTCTTATTTAAGCCAGGTTTGAAAAGTATAAATTTCCGCCATTTTTTGCAATGTTCTCCAACACAATTTCACGAAGTTAATTGACTCTCGCTCCAAATAGAATGGTGTTTTAGGCCTCTGTGCCCTTTAGAGAGGAAAAATGAACCAAGTCTTGCTCAACTTTGTTTATTTAACTAATAAGACAGAGAATAAAGTCGAAGTCACAGAGAGCAAGCCATTTGACAATTATCCTTTCTGAAATAGAGGAAATAATTATTAAACTTTGTTATCAACTTCAAATAACAGCTTATAAATGAATCGCATCTTCCGATTTTGATGCAACACAATATTCAACAGTTTTGTCTAGTTCTAAGCATTATATGAGAGCGCATGCCATTGTACTTTACGGCAATGCCTAACAAGATTCTATTAGCTGTCGAATATGATGAAAAAAAAAACTGTAGTTACCTTTTATGACCGTTTTAGACTTATTTGTTTGATAGGATGAATCTCGAAATTCGAAAAACTGTCGACCTAACAGCTCGAATAAGCTCATAACAAGGTATGCACTTCAGCATTGCTGAATTAATATTGTCACGACTGAAGTCAGAGGAAGCCGTGAAAGTACACGTAGCCGAGGACCCGAGAAATAAGGTCGGCTTGTCGTTCCGAACACAGAGTCACAGAGTCCAGCACCAGCGCGCCGCTCGTGCCAACCACCGCTTCGTCGTCGTCGGCCCCAAAAACGGCTGTCACGCGGCGCTAGGCACGTGGCAATATCCCCCCCCCGTGAAAGAAAACATCGTCCCGATGACAAGGTTAGAGGAGAAAAAAAAAGTTAGGCGTGAGGTGAACTGTACAATAATGCAAGGTTTCACTTGCAGGGAACGCTCAGTCACGCGAAAAGTACGGCTTTAAGCGCACCACATGCACAATTTCAGGCCGCTGGCGTCGAACACTGACGGTCACGGTTCCATCTGGAATGACTTCATAATTGACGTTGTTTAAGCGGCGCAGGACTTTATAGGGTCCGAAATAGCGGTGGAGTAGTTTCTCGCTCAAGCCTTTGTGGCGCACGGGGGTCCACACCCACACTTGGTCCCCTGGTTCGTAGTGGGCCTCCCTGTGCCGAAGGTTATAGTGTCGAGCGTCGGTGGCATGCTGCTCCTTGATGTGCAAGCGGGCCAGCTGACGGGCTTGCTCGGCCTGTTCTGCGAAATGGGCGGCGTCGGGTTCGACCGCTTCTTCTCCGCACGGGAGCATCGCGTCCAGCATCGTGCGGGCCTCTCTGCCATATACGAGACGGAACGGCGTGAACTTCGTGGTTTCCTGCGGCGCCGTACTGTAGGCGAAGGTGACATACGGCAGGATCTCGTCCCACATTTTATGCTCAACGTCGATGTACATTGAGATCATGTCCGCCAAAGTTTTGTTTAGTCGTTCCGTTAATCCATTTGTCTGAGGGTGATACGCTGTTGTTGTGCGATGCTCAGTATGGCTTAGAGTTAAGGTGTCCCGCAGTAGCCGAGCTGTAAACGCCTTTCCGCGGTCAGTAATGATGGTCGACGGTGCACCGTGTCTGAGCACAATGTCGCTCATAAAGAATCGAGCGACTTCGCCGGCGGTACCTCGGGCAAGGGCCTTCGTTTCAGCGTAGCGTGTTAAGTAGTCTGTGGCGACTACGATCCACTTGTGTCCGTTCGAGGATAAAGGAAATGGGCCTAAAAGGTCCATGCCCACTTGCTCGAAGGGTGTGAGGGGTGGTTCAATAGATTGTAACATTCCGGATGGCTTGAGCGTGGGTTTTTTTCGCCGCTGGCACTGTCGACAAGTCTGTACGTAACGTCTAACGCTCGGAGAAAGATGTGGCCAGTAGTAGTTCTCCCGGACTCGGTTTAGGGTGCGTGCAAAGCCAAGATGCCCTGAAGTTGGTTCGTCGTGGCAGGCCAGGAGGATTTCGTGCCTTAGATCAGCTGGTATGACTAGCAGGTATGTTTTCGCACTCGACATAGAATTCTTCTTATAAAGCACCCCATTGCGGAGGCAATACGACGACAACCCCCGAGCAAGGTACCGGGGTATTGTAGGATGCCCGCCTTCAAGATGGTCAATAATCAGTCGCAGCTCGCCGTCGGCACGCTGTTTGGAGGCGAGATCGGACGTAGTGACTGCTCCGAGGAAGCTATCGTCGTCGGTGGCATCTGACGAAGGAGGGCCGACGGGCGCGCGGGACAGGCTATCAGCATCGGTGTGCTTCCGGCCAGACTTATAAATACCATCAAAATCGAACTCCTGTAGGCGCAATGCCCAACGTGCTAAGCGGCCACAAGGATCCTTTAAGTTTTTCAGCCAACACAACGAGTGATGGTCAGTGATGACGCGAAACGGTCGGCCATAAAGGTACGGGCGGAACTTGGCAGCGGCCCATACTACCGCCAAACATTCTTTTTCAGTGGTGGAATAGTTACACTCAGCACGGGAAAGTGCACGGCTGGCGTAGGCAATTACTTTCTCGACCCCGTCTTGGTGCTGAACTAGAACGGCACCAAGGCCGACGTTGCTCGCATCCGTGTGTAATTCTGTGTCGGCATCATCATCGAAATGCGCCAGGATCGGGGGTGACTGGAGCCTGCGTCGTAACTCGTCGAAAGCCATCTGCTGCTCGGCGCCCCAGGAAAATGATGTGTCATCTCGAGTCAGGAGAGTCAGAGGGCTGGCCATCTGTGCAAAGTTTTTGATAAAGCGACGATAAAAGGAGCACAGCCCCAAAAACCGTCGGACTGCTTTTTTGTGGACGGGGACGGGAAAGGCAGCAACGGCAGCAAGTTTCTCAGGGTCAGCTCGGATGCCATCAGCACTCACGATGTGCCCAAGAAACTTCAATTCGGTGAACCCGAAGTGGCACTTTTGAGGCTTGAGAGAAAGGTTGGCAGACCGGACAGCTTCGAGAACAGTTCTCAGGCGGCGCAGGTGTTCCGTGAACGTCGGTGAAAAAATTATCACGTCGTCGAGATAAACAAGGCACGTCTGCCACTTAAGACCTGTGAGCACAGTGTCCATCATCCGCTGGAAGGTGGCAGGAGCACAGCAGAGCCCGAACGGGAGGACGCGGAATTCATAGAGCCCATCTGGTGTTACGAAGGCAGTTTTTTCACGGTCCCTCTCATCAACTTCAATTTGCCAATAACCACTCCTGAGGTCAATGGAGGAGAAGTACTTGGCGCTGCGAAGTCGGTCGAGAGAGTCATCAATCCGTGGCAACGGATAGACGTCCTTCTTTGTCATACTGTTAAGTTTCCGATAGTCAACGCAGAAACGAAGTGTTCCGTCTTTCTTTTTAACGACTACAGGCGACGACCATGGGCTGCTTGAAGGTTGAATGACGCCATCGGCGAGCATCTCCTTGACTTGCTGTTGGATAGCGTCTCTCTCCCGAGGCGACACACGATAGGGCTGCTGATGGATGGGTCGAGTGCCTTCATGCGTGATAATCCGGTGTTTAATGACCGACGTTTGCTGCACTTTAGATGAAGACGTGAAGCACACACGAAACTCCAGCAATAGATCTCGGAGTTGCCTCTTTTCAACGGAGGAAAGGCTAGAATTGATGTCGACAGCGTGTACGGCATCATCTGGTTCAGTGCTAGGTGCAGCTTCCTCTGAAGCAAAACATTCGGCGACTTCGTGCAGATGGTCGACGTAAGCAATGACAGTGCCACGGAACAGATGTCGATGTTCATTGGAGAAATTGGTGACAAGTACCTCCGTGTCTCTTCCACGAAGGAAACAAAGACCTCTTGCCACAGAAACTCCCGAGGCGAGTGAGAGGGAGACATTAGGCTCAACAACCCGGAGGCCGTGATGTGGCTCGTCACAAGTAACTCTGGCGAGGATGCTGGCGCGTGGCGGCACTGTGAGGCTATCATCGGCGACTCGCAGCGTGGAGTGGGACCCGCGGTACTCATGCCTTTCAGTGGCCAGTTTGGCGGAAAACGTCACCAAGCGGTTCGGTAGATCTATAGTGGCACCGTGCTCACGAAGGAAGTCGATGCCAAGAATAACATCACGAGAGCATTCGCGTAGTACGAGAAAAGTCGCAACAAATGTGCAGCCTCGCACCGTAACCCGGGCTGTACACATACCCAGTGGTGCAACCACATGTCCGCCTGCCGTACGTATGTCTGGTCCGTTCCATGGCGTCATCACCTTTTTCAGTGTCCTTGTAAGCCGCCCGCTAAGGATAGAATAATCGGCTCCCGTATCAACTAAAGCGCTGACCTCCTTCGTGTCGACGATAATAGGGATGTCCAGGGAGACCCGGCCAAGACCAGGGCCTGTCGACGTCGGTTCGGAGTGAAGTGAGCGGTGTGGTGGGAGAAGCTGGATGGCGGTTGGGTGGTCGGCGTCGGGACAATTCAATGTCGACGGCAGGTCGGAGTGAAGCAAGCGGTGCGGCGACGGAAGCTGGGCGGCAGTTGTGTGGTCTGCGTCGGGGCGATTTAAGCGACACGGCGGTGATAAGTGGTCGGCGATGCGGACGACGTCGGGGCGATCTGGTCTGTGCGGCGAAAACTGGACAGGAATTCGGCGTTCGACGTCGGGGCGAATCGAGCGGTGCGACGGTGGAAGCTTTACAGCGAATCGGTGTGCGGCGGCCTCGCCCCCAAAGGTCGCCGGAGCTAGTTTTCCCGATGAGGGCTCGAGGAACCATGGCGTCCAGCGGTATACCATGACCCAGAGGGTGAAGAGCGACGAGGCGAAGGCCAGCGCGACTCGCGACGAGGAGAATGTGGCAGACTGGCGGGTGACGTACGCTGGCGGGTGACGTACTCGGCGATGTCCTGAGGCCGCTGACCAGGCCGTGGACGAGGGCTGTCGGGGGAAAATCCCCTAAGGCCCATCTGACGATAAGGGCACTGCCGGTACAGGTGACCTGCCTCGCCACAGTGGTAGCAGAAAGGGCGGTTATCTGGAGCGCGCCAGAGATCAGTTTTCCGGGGCGCCTGGCGCGGATCTGCCCGAAGGGGCAGCGGTGCCGCAGCGTGCACAGCGACCTGAGGTTGCGTGTAAGGCGAAGGGGTAGGTAGCAGGGCTGGGCGGCGTGTGACCTCAGCATAAGTCATCCGCTCGGTGGGGCCCGGGGGTGGTGGTGGAACGACTGTACTTGTTGGTGGTGTGAGTGCGTTCTGGACCTCCTCACGGATGATGCTGGCCAGGGAAGCTACGCCAGGAGTAAATGATCCATGAACTTTCTGGAGCTCCTCGCGAACAACGGTGCGAATGAGGTCGCGAAGGGAGCTCATATCTGCCCCGGGATTGTAGTCGGTTCGGTCAGACGGCGGTAGTGTGGAGATGGAATTCATCCGACCGTACTGGCTGCATCGCTGCTGTAGCAGTTTCTCCATGGTCACAGCTTCAGCCAGAAACGCCGCGACGGTGGTGGGCGGGTTCCGCACGAGGCCGGAAAAAAGTTGTTCTTTGACGCCGTGCATCAGGTGCCGAACCTTCTTCTCCTCACTCATAGACGGGTCGGCGCGATGGCAAAGGCGCATAACGTCTTCAACGTACATTGCGACCCCCTCGTTCTGACGCTGAACTCGAGAGGTCAGGGCACGCTCGGCATTCTCTCGGCTGTCACTGTTGGCGTACGTACCGAGGAGCTGACTTCGGAAGGCCGGCCACGTAGAGAATGTGGCCTCGCGGTTCTCGAACCATGTCCGAGCAGCGTCTTCAAGGCTGAAGTAGACGTTCCGCATTTTCGCAGCGTCGTCCCAGCCGTTAAACGTCGCGACCCGTTCATAGTGAGCGAGCCAGTCCTCGGCGTCTTCAAACTGCTTACCGTGAAATGGTTTAGGGGTACGTGAGGTCTGAAGGATGAGACAGGACGAAGGGGTGGAAGGGACAGTCATGGTACGGGCGGGCGGTGTCGTTGCCACAGCCAGAGTCTCTTCGTCAAGAGGGAAGGCCTCGGGGGACAAGCCTCGGAGCCGTCGGCTGGTACGGTGAACAGGAGTGGTCACGAGAGGCAGCCGCGTAGGGTCGTCCGCAGGAGAAGGGATCATCGATGGCACCTCCACCAGTGTCACGACTGAAGTCAGAGGAAGCCGTGAAAGTACACGTAGCCGAGGACCCGAGAAATAAGGTCGGCTTGTCGTTCCGAACACAGAGTCACAGAGTCCAGCACCAGCGCGCCGCTCGTGCCAACCACCGCTTCGTCGTCGTCGGCCCCAAAAACGGCTGTCACGCGGCGCTAGGCACGTGGCAATATATTATCTTTCTTAAGCGATTCATGAAACAAAGCCTAACGGACGAAGTCGGAAAAAGTACAACTGTACCAAGACTTAAATAATTTTGAAACCTTGAGGTCATTTGCTTGGAAGAGCAATGTTATTAGATGTGTGACATTTTTCACCACCCGCACTATGCTACAAGAAGCACAAATTTTTCGATGAGCTGCGCTTGCCAAAATGCTGCAAAAGCATGTTATTTAACCTCAAATTTCGTGTGGACTTTAATTGCCCTATGTGTACTGCAATTACTCTGAATATTACGAATTATCTCTGAGGTTATCGTACCATCTCAGTCTGTTATGTGAAACATATCTGGGCACCCTCCAGTATTCTAGTGGGTATTATAGAAAATCATCCAAATATACTGGGTGTATGAAGTTTGATGATAAATTTTTGTTTTCGAGGGAAAGAAGCAAATGTTTTCTCTCTAAATTAGACAAGAACCCTCTTGATCACTTATCCGTATGTTCCCTTTAACGTTTCCATTGTCGTTTCCAGAATATTGCCACCGAAGGCTACGTCTCGATGGAGGCGAAACGGGGTGGCGTCCTTAAAACTCCTCATTTGGTGGAAATTTTTCCACAGCCCTGCACTGCGGCTCCTATTTGTTTCAACTTTCACTCCTACCTTTGGTCCTTTCTTTGCGGTGTGGTGCCGGTGTCCACAAAGCAAGTGTGACAGATACTGCGCCTTTGTAGTAGCCCGCTCAGGACACGGGCGCGATAAACAAAGCGAGAAACATGCGGAGACGACGCTTGGCACGGTGCAATCGGTGGCCATGCGCGAGAACAAGGGGGCGTGACTCGGGTCATAAAAGGACTCGACCCTTTCATCTTTCACATCCCCTTATCCCTGAATAACACGATCTGTCGGGCTAGTTGGTAACGATCCATATGTATCAGCAGCGCGAACCATCCTGAAGAAACATAAGAATCAACTGACGCGCGAAATTGTTGAAGCCGCCTACATCTCAGGTCTTAAGGAAGGCTGCGTAAGCACCCCATCTATCTCACTATCCGAAAAAGAATTCACCTTTCTCTCTGGCGGCATTTGATCTCTCCTAGATTTTAGAAGCACACCCCTCACTTTTTTTTCCTTTAGCCGTGTTAATTGTTGGCGCTCTTCCTTGTATTGCTAACCTTTGTTACCGCTTTTCGCCTTCCCATGGTTTTAACAAAACGCGCCCCTCTTCTCTGTTTTTGTTTTTTTCCATTGTTTCCTTCCGTCTTTGCCCGCCCCCAACCCCGTTTTTCCATTCTTGATTACACATGCCCGTAGTGCGTCATTTCACGAAAAGGTTTGTCTGCGTGTTTTTCATGATGCTCCTCGTGTAATCTTTTGATGTCCCGGACACGTGTGTTTTTATCAGTTCACTCGTGCGCCCTGACGGTCACGTCGCCGTGATAATTCCCCCTGGTGGGTGTTTTCTCGGTGTGCATATAAGTGCGGGTTTCAGTTTCCTCTAATAAAGTTGCAAGTTCAGCGCTCTGTCCTTCTTATTCTTCTTTTCCTCTGATTGTGTTCGCGCTGCTGATACATATGGACCCTTATCCCTGCCCTCTGGAGACGTAGACGGAGAGGGTACAGCACTGCAGACTCTCGCAAAAAATATGCACCCTTCCAAAGGGGAGGACGTTAGATGGTGACGTCTACAGACTGGTACGTATAACACACCAGCGCGTTTAAACACAATACACCCCGGGTTCTGCGATCCCATATGTTAATATTACGGGAGAAGGCAGGCACGCGTCACATAGTGTGAACCCTGCCCACACATTCCACCAGATGACCCAAATTCAGTGCCGACAATTCAGGGTTGGGAGGCCGCCCTATCCAGCTCTGGACTACAGGCCCAACGGGTCTCCTTGACACGCGCGCGGATAGCAGCGGCAGCCGCTAGTGTCCCGGACTAGGGACCCTACCTACGAATCCCCCTCTCTTATCTCCGCACAATAAAGTTTTCCAGTCAGTCAGTGGACCAACAGAGCACGGGAGCTTCTTCCTTTCGGCAGACTGGAGATAGCCCGTGTAAGTGCGATGTGAGTGTACATTTCGTCTGCCTTTTTATTGCTGCCAGCGTAGCTGTGGTTGCTTTTGTTCCTTTTTTCAAGCTGTAACGATTGGATATTTTCCATTGCGAAATAATCGCAACGTTTTCTCATTCGTGTGAGTTGCACCGCTTCATGGACAAGCCCGTAGTTCCCGGACACACACTTCCCTCAAAGCCTGGCCTTCATGTTTTCCTGTGAACCAATTATTATTACAATCGAATTAGACCGATCGGAAAAACTGTTATTATGGTCGCTTAATGAATGGTAAGCTTGAATAGCTTGCTACTCTGCCGTCAGTCGTTTAATGCACACAGTCGCTTTGCCGACTCATTTTGCTGGACTCCGGGCTGAATTTGTCCAGATATACGTGACTATAGTGCTACCGGGTTTGGTACGCTATCAGTTTGGAGCTGTCTCCATATTACCTCTTACTCCTTAGTCAGGGTTCTTTGAGGTGGAGGGTAGATTAGCCTTTTGAGCCAATAGAGTTGCGTTATATCGTGGTAGGTGTCTAGATCTTCCATGGTCGCCGGCGATCGCGTTGCTGCAACCCCTCGGCCGATAGAACCTCGAGCTATGACGTAGGCTGCCTCGATCCCCAGGTTTAACAAGTGAGCCGGCAATCAGACCAATTGAACGTTCTTTCCCTGTCGGGTAATTCTTTAAGCCTCTATAATTTCCGCGGAGACTAGCGAGACTCTGCCTTTGGCAGAACTGGTACTAGCTGATTTCGACTCACTGACCAGGATGTCCGTGGCCGAGTTCGTCATCGCTGGCGCGATCGCTGACTCTTCGGCTATTTCTAAGAATTTGATGCGTATGGATGCATTCACAAAGAGTCGGTCGTCACCGGTCACCGCGGCTATCGCGTAGGCATACGGGTGTTCGTCTTCGTGGTAGGCGGCCGCGTCAACATATACTACGCGTTGACCATCGTATTTGGTGGTCGGAACCTCCGCTCTGGCGTTTTGTCTGCACTTGGGATGGACAGGATGCATATTCTTCGGCAGGGATTTATCGCAAGCGCCTTTCTGATGTCTCTCGCGATCGACTTATGTGGCGGCACGTTTTTCTCTAGTCTTAGAATCTTCCTGCCTGAGCTCGTGCGGTCTAACCTGAGCGCCTGCGATATTTTGTCTTCGAGCTTCTATCAGTTTGTCTAGCTTGTTGCGCAGGCCTAGTTGCAAAAGTCTTTCGGCGGAAGTTTTAATGAGGAGGTCTAGTCTGGTTTTGTAGGCCTTTTGTATAGCTTTTCACCCTTTTTTGTATTGTTTTTATTCCTTTTTTGCGTATTACTTGTATAGCTTCTATACGTGCGCAGTAGTGAAGGGCTTAGGTCAGCCTGGTAAAAAAAAAAGGTAGGACTAGGAGGCGCAAGTCATTTTCTTCGACACGTTTTCTTTCGCTTAATATTCGGAGCAATAATTTTTTTTTTCATCTCTATTTGTTCAAGCGTTGTCGCCGTTGTTGTATTCCTAATCATACAGGTTAGCGCATTATTTATGTATTCCATACTTACCATGCAAGTACGTAGTACCTGAAAGTTTAATGATTTCAGGTAATTCGTAGCAACAGTTGTGTATTATGCACATTTCTTGATTCCTTTCTGTAATCGATTTACTTGTAATTTTGTCCTTTTCTTTTTAATATTGCTTTTCAATTACTTTACGCGCGCTATTTGTATTTGCAATCTTTGCTTTGGTTCTATTAGTCCGCTGTACGTCACTCATCTTTTACTACTTGGAACAAAGCTAGTATCATGGCTGCCAGATTTTCAGTTTCCATTACTTCACTAGATACCAGTACACACATATACAACAAGAACACTTTATGAACTTAAGTACTACTATTATGTGCGTGAGGAACGAACTTGAAACGTTTGGAGTGACTTTGATCTAATTGCTGCAGTTTATGCTAGCATAGAAACTAATCTCACGCTGACATCAAATTTGTTTGTTATCTTATAAGATCATACGCAATCTGTTCTCTCTGAACTGATTAATGTGGGGACAGACAGTAGTGATCCCAAGATCGTCCGGTGCTTTTTTAACACCCCTCACTTTTTTTCAAATCAAACAGAGTGTAGCTGTTTCAGAAAGGTATGTCTTTATTCTCTGTTATCTGTAGTCTGCGAAGCTGAGCACGAATCCTTTACCAGTGGCGGTGGGAATGGTGGTAGGAAGCGTGTGACCTGCGGCCAGTTGGGGCACGTCGCGGGGTCTTACCTCCTCACGTGCATAATTGCTACCGTCAGTCAGTTAAAGCAGCTGAAATTCTGCATAGCCATTTGAACTGGCAATTCGATTTCTTTTATTTCCAATGTGCGAAATTTGCAGAGCTACATATATTCAAACACCCATACACTTTATACATCGGGAAGGCCTTAACATTCGCTGGGATCATGAATGACCAATATATGATAAAACAAATATCACATGACCGTGCTTGGACTGGAATTTCATTTTTCTAGAGCTAAACAACTGTCGAAAGTCATCATAGATCTGTGCGATCATAATTAGCCAAACAGTTCCGGAATTATCATGGTACGTCGAGGTAGCAAGTTAAACTTTAGTGCTCACTTCTTGAAAAAAAGAACTCATTCCCAATATTTACCTTTTCTCTTTTGCTAGCATCAACTTGTGCTGGAGCGGTTCCATTTGCTCGATTTACTTTATATTGCACTACTGCGCACTTTCCACCTAATTTTACTTAGACTAGGTGTCAGTGTGCCTCCAGCCTCACCACCGAAAGGTAACTCAAAACATTGACATAAACAAAGAATACGACAATGTCGCTTCTAAATTTTGTAGTGTTTTTATCAAAGAAAGATAAAAAATGAATGGCCTTGAAGATAACATTAACCTCGACTGCGGAACATTTGGAGCATTAGAATTCGTTAGAATGCGTCTGAACAGAGTCGAAACTCGCGAATGAAGTCGAGAGCTAGGAGACGGTCATGTACACGTTTGATAAGTCTGCTTGATTTTTTTTTTGCCCACTCTATGTGTGGAGCGCCTCATTCGCAGTGATGCCGTCACTCGAAATGCTCGAGACACATTACCGGTTGGCTATCGCACAGTCATGAATCTACCGCAGGTCGAAATTGAACACCCTGTCCGGGGTGCCGCACTTACGGGGCGCTGCACATGCATGCGGCTGGTAAAAAATGATGACCTCTCTCGCGGAGATCCCGCTGACTGCGAGCAGGATGCTGTGTTTATAGTTTATCAAAATGCAGAGCACTCCTAGCACTCTCGTAACATGAGTAAAAGCAATAGTGCGGTCGCTATGAGCACCGTTATGACCGATTTTACCACTTCGTTAAAGAAACGGCGCTCATCACAACGAACCTTATGGTTAGTCCCCAGAAATTATTTCCAATGATTTACAGAGAGGAATGTTGCCTGTTTATGGTGTCATTCCTGCTCCGAAATGCTTCGACAATTGTAGCGACAGCCGCAGTGTGCCGCAGAGAAATGGTAGAGGTTATGAAGTCAGAGTGAAACAGTGGGACAACACCACATACCACTATTTTGCACTGAGCTACCGTGAACAGGGAACGTGACTTCTGTCCATGTAATTGATCGACAAAAGTGAGCGTCCACTTATTTGTTAGAGATTGACTTTTGGTTCATAGAATTCATAAAATAAATAAAACGTTTCACAGCACAATGCAGTTTGAAGCAATATCAGTACTGAGAGCAGTTGTTAGCATAAATGTGTATCAGCATTCGCCTGTCCTTCCACTAATCGCAGCCCGTGTGCGAGCACGTGATCTTAAACCCTGCTGTATAGATTAGAAATCACACGGCGGCTTACAGTCGTGCCTTAACATTCCCTGGGATCATGAATGACCAATATATGATAAAACAAATATCACATGACCGTGCTTGGACTGGAATTTTATTTTTTTTGCGTAGAGATTTTAATGATAAAGAAAATGTCACCCCACTATTTATCGCTTACAGAAGGCCCTGGTCCCCCGAGCCCGAGCCGCATCGGTCGCCAATGGGCTCCTGTAATGAGGAGCCCACCTAGTGTTTGCGTGAGGTTACCCCGGCTACCTCAAGCTTCCTCCTAATAAAGTTTTTACACACACACACACAATACAGTTTTCACGACTCGTTTCGAAACTTTGCTCCGCGTAAAAAACCTTTTTAAAACTCGTGTATATCACTGAACATATTTGACGTTAGCAATCTCTCATCGTCTCATTGTAAAGCATTATGTTTAAAGCAGAGATCAACCGAACTGATCGTATAAGTACCTCGTTGTAAAGTGCCACCCACTACCACATGTACCATAAATTTATAGCATGCATTACCCCAAACACATTGCAGGACTGCACATACTAGGCCCTTTTCTGCTCGTATCTAAATTGATCAAATGTTTCCTTTTCACTAGCAAGCATCTCAGGGACTATATTCTGCTGCTTCTATTACAGGATATGGAAACTACTGTGCACTGAGCACTTGTCAAACCTGGCCGATGACAGTTCGCAGGTGCCGCTGTTTTGCAGAAACCAATCCGGCTACAGGCGGTCCTTTGTCAGCTCTTAGCAGAAGACAAGTATATGACAGCATTGAAGCTATTTTTTAACTTCAATGAGGCAGTATCGCTTCTTATGCATATGGTCCGGCATAAAGTTAAAATTTGTTTCCGGTGCCACCCAAACAGCATAAGCGGGAATTTCCTAGTCACTACAAGATTTGCGGTTTCTGTCACGTCTAACGATCTTTCCACTCCTATAGTCACATAAAGACACCATATGAAGGTCTCCAGAAGTCCGGTTCGAGTTAACAGTTCGCATCCGCACAAACAATTTTCGAGAACACTTTACTAGGAGTAGCTTCTGCGTTCACCTACGTGATTTCGTTGGCAAAGTGGCCGCTGCGTCGATTTTTTCAAGATATATTCCATGTTTCCAGCTTTGTTCTTTTTTACGCAGCACACTGTGCAATTTGCGGAATCGACATCCTAAATTGTAAAAACAAACAAAACACATTTCTAGGAATGAATAAAACTAGAATAAACGGTACGAGACGGGAAGGCTAACATTTTTTGTTGACGACCCACATGTTTTTTTTATTAAAAAATAACGACCACATATATTAAGAAGTGGTTTATGAAAACCAGTGCACTTTGATTCAGTTCACTGTAGTTGCTAAGTTTACTTGATTTTTTGACTGCCTCCTGTCAATCATGCTTTCACCCACCGATGATTGACCTATTGACAAAGGTTAGGAGTGAATACTAGGCTAATTTTCAGTGTTCCTCACCATGCCAACGCCAGCAAACTGCTTTTTACCGCAGCATGGTTAAGTGTCTCGCTGCTATAGAAATCCAGTTCCAGCGTCGGTTGCGGTGTTCTAGGCGAAAATGTCGGTGTTTATTTGGTTCAATGTTGCTTAATTTCGCTAGTGGTTAATATGAAACGGAATATAAGCATGGTCAACGTGAGACATGTAGCAAACACTCGGTAATTACTATCTACACAATAAAAAAAGCGTTAGCGCCCAAAGAGCTTTTAATGAATGCATAGATTGTCGTTTTGAATTGTGAAATGCCCTCCATTTTAAGATGACAATAATATATATACATGGAAGCAGAAACCAATATTATATAAGTTAAATAAAGTTAAATTGGTTCACAGGAAGGGAAAGGCGCAGTAACTGTCACACTTGCTCTGTGGACACCCGAACCGCGCCGTAAGGGAAGGGAGGGAGGTGGGAATGAAAGTGGAAAGAGAGAAAGAGGAGCCGTAGTGGAGGGCTACGGAGTAATTTCGACCACCTGGGGATCTTTAACGTGCGCTGACATCGCACAGCACACGGACGCCACTTCGTTTCGCCTCCATCGAAACGCAGCCGCCGAGGCCGGGATTCGATCCCGGGAACTCCGGCACAGTAGTCGGGCGTCTTACCACTGCACCACCCCGGCGGGGCCAATATTATATCAAATCTCGCTTTTGTGTTTGCAATATGGAAATCAGTTTTGCGGCTAGGAAAAGTGCGGTATCTGTCTCCGAAGAGAGGCCTGAAGAGAGGCAAGTAGAAATGAGAGGTAATAGAGAAAGAAGTACTGGGGGTGGAAGAGGGGGGGGGGGTACTTAGGAGTTGAAAATTTTCTGAAATAATGATTCACTAAATAGGGAGCAATTTCAGGTCAGTTGATGAAAGAACGTCGTTGCAACGTTTCCCTATTTTACACATACACCGAAACAAATGCGCAAATGCATTGAGATACGAACAAATACTTTGGTTTTCTTTTTTTGCAACATCCATTACCACCTTTCTCGAATACTTTTAAAGTTCAGCATTCTGTCCTATGTTCTATTTTTGAGGCAGCTGTGAGATATCACAAGATACGGTTATATCTATATGGATAGGAATAGCCTACGCTTCCTGTGGGTCGCGAAAATTTACTTTTATTGCTTTCCCTACAATTCCTGCTGGTATTCGAATCTGATATTAAAAGTGAATGGTCTCCATTCTTGAAAATAATTGAGAGAAAACTATCGAATGTTATAAGATGCTTTTTATGACAATTTGTTATCAGTGGTCTAAGTGTCCCAAACGTAGCAAAGGTTTGTCGATGAATGTAGCCCCCTCTCATAATGAGTATTAAAGACCTTCATATTACCACATTACAATGCATTTTATATATTTCACAGGCGATTGTAAAGTATTGGAAAAGCATCGAGATGACGGGAATACTTGTAACTTCCTTTGCTTACGAAGATTTTTCTTCTGTGCGTATTTTCTACGCGCATAACCAATAGGTAACAACTCCTTAAAATCAATGTAGACTGAATTTGAAAATTTGCTGCAGAATTCTTGAAGCATACATGCAGAAGATCTGCGTCCCTTCCGGGGTGGTGCAGTGGTTACAGCGCTCGATTACTGTTCCCAAGGACGCGGGATTGAATACCGGCTATGATGGCCACTTTTCAATGCAGGCGAAAAGCAAGGCGCCCGTGTTGTTGTTGTTGTTGTTGTTGTGGCTGTGGCTGTAGGAAGAACGAAACTAAAATACACGGGCCTGCTACTGGCTCTGTAGCTGAGCCACCTCCGCTGCCTCGTGCGGATAGAAGAGAAAATTTAGAGAAGAATGAAAAAGAAGAGGGAGAGAAAGACGCACGCCGCAACAGCCGTCGTCTACCACCTATGCGGTAGCGGGTGCAATGACGGCCTACAACAGATATAAATTCGGTGGCTGGCTACCCCCCGCCGCAAGCGGCGTTGAGCTACCGTCCCAGCTCTGTAGGGCCAGGAGCAACCACCCTTCACCCCCCCCCCTCAAGGCGCCCATGTACTGTGCGATGTCAGTGCACGTTAAAGAACGCCAGGTGTTCGAAATTTCTGGAGTCCTACAGTACAGGGTATCATCGCCTGAGTAGCTTTGGGACATTAACAACCACAAACCAAGCCAATCCAGCAAAAATATCTGCAGATCTTTGAATTTCTGTCGTGAAGTTACAAACATGCGAGTAAATACGTTCTGGAACTCTTTGCCAAAATATGTACGAGCTTTCTGGGTGCATACATTTTTAATAGAGAGTTTTAGAATAGCGGGCTCCGAGCTTTGGGGGCCCCCAAGAAGGTTGGGGCGTCGAAATGCGCATGCGCAGAACGTAAGGCGCGCTTGGGGTCTTAGGTTAACGCTAGGGGCGGCACCCAAGCCGCTGTTGGGTCGCTTGGGGTACGGCAACATGGCGGCATTCAACCAAGCAGAGGCCGCTCACCTTGGCACACATTCGTCGTCACCGCCCCATGGTGTCACGCGTTCATGGAAAACGAAAGGCCGACGAAGCTTATGTTATATCTCATGATGCCCGCACTACCAAATTTTAGCGATAAAACGCACTATATTTTCTGATTGCTTCCGGATTTACCGAGCTGCTGGGCGTAGCGAGTTCGCCTCCTTTGGTTGCCATGGGGACCAGACAGCGGAATGGGCGGAAGGTTCAAATGAGGTTTCCTGGCCTCGGCCTGGATTGACAATTGGCCAATTTCGTCTTGTCTGACAAAAACGGTTTATATAACCGGTAGTCTTAAGATAGTTTTTGCAGAATGATATTACTTTGGTGAATAAAATAGCGTTGTTGGCTTTTATATATTTAAATGCTCTTCCTTGGTTTACCGTCGTGGTGCTGCAATCAACGAACGTAAGCCCGGCTCCGCTGCGTCGGGAAAACCCCTATTCTAAAACTCGCCACTAGGCTAGCACGTTGCGCCGCCGCACGCTTTTTCCTTAGGGGCCCCAAGCCTTGGGTCACCCTATTCTAAAACTCCCTAATGTATGTACGGAAATCGGGTGGATTTATTTAGATAAAAGTGAAAACATCGGAAAACAATATAGCCATATGTTCATCCATAAAACGCATACTACGGGATTGCTCCTCGAAATAATAAAAACATGCTTTGCGTAGCACACATCGATGATATCGTTTGGAAAAATTTTAAAACAGCACATCTGTTAAGTAAAAGCGTTGTTTTACAGCAGACCTTCTGCATTCAATAATAATGATACACATTCGACATATGCGTTATTCACTCCCACCTTCCTCCCTTCCCTTACTGCGGGGATCGGGTGTCCACAGAAGAGGGTGTGGCAAATACTGCGCATTTCTCTTCCTGTGAAGCCATTCTTATTGATTATATTACGTGAGTTGAAGAAGTCAATTGTCATCCAATGTGCCAAGAGTTTTTGTGTGTACATGATAGGTAATGCCCCCGACGCTTTCTGGTGGAAAGCAATACAGCCATATGTTCATCAATAAAACGCATACTGCGGAATTGCTCATCGAAATAAAAACAATGCGTTGCGTAGCACACACATCGATGATATCGTTTGGAAAAACTTTAAAACAGCACATCTGTTAAGTAAAAGCGAAACAGTTCCGAGTCGGAGAATCTCTACAGAGAGCCGCCGAGAGCTCAGCAGTTCTTATAAAACCTTCCGTATAATTATTAGTGCCTGCGAAGTTTATTTATATATCCTGAGAAACAAATCGTACAAAGAATAATTGAGAGAACGATTGATAAACACGATTACACCAGCCCTTCTTGATTTAAAAATTAGATTTAAGAATATGTGCCGTGTTAACGGAAATATAAATTCACTTCAATTTCTCTATTACCGCAAATGTCACCGCTAGGAGCAACGCTACCCGCGAAAGTCCATTATATTATGAATTCACTGTAGCACTGCTCTAACTAGCCGTTATTTGCAAATACAACGATTGAAATTTTGTCTACCACGTATTAGTTTTTAAATCTACAGCGTAGATTGCTCTGTGATGGCTCATAAAGGCAAATGCTAATTTGGGAAAAAAATATCTGTGTAAATATCGCGAACGGTTTCTAGGTGTACAAGAGCTGTTGTGTGCCTAACATACGCGGGGCCTGCTAGACGTTTCACGGAAGAAAAGTTGCCAAAAGTCACAGAAGAGCAGGAATATATGTTCGTCGTTTTCTAATCGGCTGTCAGAATTCTGTCGTGAATTTCAGAGCCTGTTTTGTGCATAAATTTCAAGGATTTTCCTTGTTGTTAGACCGACATCTTGACGTACGGAGTCGTTAGGACAGTAATCGTGAAAGCGATTGATTTATTTGTTTATTAAATTAGGCGGACTTCCTCGCACAGCAAGCTGACCATGCAAATAGCTCAAAAAAATTTTATTATAGACAGGTGAGCCTAGGGACGTATTTTATAGAGTCTCACAGCGTTCCAAAATGGGACTATCATAGTGCTGGTGTAAAAGCGAAGTCTTTATGGCGCCGTTTTGTTTCAGAAATGTACTACAAAATGTATATCGCTTCTCGTACCTTTGAGTTGCTCGCAGCTTTCTTGAGCATATCTGCTCTTAATGTTTTCATAATGTACCTTACTGTAAGTACTTCATTGATAGCGACCACAAATGCAAAATAACATATTCAAGCGACATTCAAGACACTTCCATTACTAGAGCACTTAGAGATAAGAGTGAGTTCCTGGGCTTTATAAGTATTTTTGCCACCTGAGCACTCGACGATAAAAAGGCACAGTTGCATACTCACAACTCCAGCCCATTGGTTTCCATGTTTGTCGGGATTAGGGGCCCTAACACCTCTGCAAAAATGATCCGGGCCTCTTGGTTTTCTTCTAAATATTACAGTTTCCTTGGGCCTACAGGTCTGCGGAACGCTACTGTGGAAGAAAACTAGAAATAAAAACGAAGCTCTTAGAGAAAATCATCGGCACGAATGTGAATTAAACCATATGTTTTGTAAGCAAAGTACAGGTTGTAGAAAGGTGGGGTTAGCTACAAAAGTCTAGTATTTTCCGGCACAATTTTTCACTAAGGCAAATCTTGACCCTTTTAGACACTGCTATGTATTTCTTAAATGGGAGCTTGAACAGTTTTCAAATTGCATAGGATTCAGTGGTTGGCAAGAAAGGGTTTTATTATTCACGTTACGCAGTGGTTACGGCGCTCGACTATTGTTCCCAAGGACGCGGGATCGCATCCCGGCCTCGGCGGTCGTTTTTGTGTGGAGGCGAAAAGCAAGGCGCCCGTGTGCTGTGCAATGTCAGTTAACATTAAAGAACCCCAGTTGGTCGAAATTTCCGGAGTCCTTCACTACGGCGTCTCTCATAGCCTAAGTCGCTTTGGGACATTAATTAAGCACCACAAACCAACCAACTAAAAAAATGTTTCAGGTAGTTTATTTCAAACTAAAAGCGCTGATATAATTTTGCACAAGTCAATAATAGGATGATTAGGTGCAGGAAGTGTATGAGCGTGTGCGTAAGTGAAGAAAAAAAGTAATAATAATAATTGGTTTCACAGGAAGGGAAAGGAGCAGTATCTGTCACACTCGTACTGTGGACACTTGAACCGCGCCGTAAAGGCAGGGAGGAAGATGGGAGTGAAAGTGGAGTCGTAATGGAGGGCTACGGAGCAATTTCGACCACCTGGGGATCTTTAGCGGCCCCATCGGGGTGGTGCAGTGTTAAGACATTAGACTACTGTGCTGGAGCACCCGGGTTCGAACCCGACCGCGGCGGCTGCATTTCGATGGAGGCGGAACAAAGTGGCGTCCGTGTGCTGTGCGATGTCAGCGCACGTTAAAGATCTCGAGGTGGTCGAAATTACTCCGTAGCCCTCCACTACGGCTCCCCTTTCTCTCTATGCACTTTCACTCCCACCTTCCTCCCTTCCCTTACGGCGCGGTTCAGGTGCCCACAGAGCAAGTATGACAAATTATGCGCGCTCCCTTCCTGCGAACCAATTATTATTTTTAATTATATTTAACGTGCGCTGACATCGCACAGCACACGGACGCCTCTTCGTTTCGCCTCCATCGAAATGCAGCCGCCACGGTCGGGATCGAACCCGGGAACTCCGGCCCAGTAGTCGGGTGTTTTACCGCTGCTCCACCGCGAGCAGGCCATGTAGATAAAACCAACCTTATGAAACCTCACTTTTTGCGGTGCAGAAATAAGGCATAGGGACTCGTCTAAGAACGATATTTCACTTTTGATGCCCATGCGCAATACTTTGGAAAAAATACCATGCACACGCGACATTTAGGCCGTAATTGCGTGCAAAGTTTATCATATTATAATTAAGGCCGGAGCGAAAAGCTACTTTTTATTATGCTGGCAGCAATGTGAGGCTTTTTTCTGAGAACATAATTAGTTTATGAAGCACATGTCGCTGTTTAGAATGCTGTTCGGCTGACACGCTGGATACTGACTTAGCGCGTATAAAAGGTTTGCCAGACTTGTTTCCTAAATGTATGCATTGAGGTAATCGGACGTCTCTTTCTTTCCTACCGTAATGAATGAAGAATATACCTTGAATCTAAATTATCAATTGCTGGGACATAGAATTGTCAATTTTACTTAACACCTATAACCGCACACTCAAAGGCGCCATTGCAGAATTGCAGAATTGCGAGACTTCATGGCACGTGATATGAGTGGGAAATACACTCAAGATTGTCTCATGCAGAAATAGACTGAACATTTTTATTCAATATTCGGAAAAATAGCAATACCTAGGCGCTCGTAAAGTCATACATTATGATAGTAGTGATTTCTCTAGAAAGTACCACACTGACACAAATTTTCACTCAGATTGTCGAGGTTTCGAAAAGACTCCTAGCTGCTTGTCTGGATTCATTAAGGAGACAGTATAGATTGGATGAGCTATCTTTCTGATTTTTTCTTCAGAAAACATTGCACATCAAGCAACACTGAGCGATGTATTAATTTTCCGCTCACCTAGTAGCGAATAGTGCTTCTCGAGATAAGGAAGAGGAGCTGAGGATGCCTCAACATCCCAACTTCGCGATCTCTACATTCCTCCTCTTCTACCTAGGCCTTGTCCTCGTGCACTGCTACTTCTAACGCAGAACTCGAGGGCCCGTTTACCCTCCGGGATCTTGACTGGCAGCTAGAACTGCTTAAGCGGCAGTCAGTCCCAGGTTAAGGCCAGATTACATGCTGACTCCTTCGAAACCTTTCTGACAAGGACAAAGAACATTTTCTGAGCATCATAAAATTTCATTGGCAAGAAAGCACCCTCCTAGCATCCAGGAAACAATCACAAGGTATAACCCTACTGTCAAATCCAGGCAAAAATGCTGCACTTCAAAATCTCCACCCAGTTTCTCTAACATCATGACTTGGAAAGATCATGGTACGCATAGTGCTCAATCGCATGGAGGGTCATCTTCAATTCTAGATTCCTTTCATTCTCATCAAATTGGCTTTCGAATAGGCGTGTCTACTCAGGACCTCTGTTTTCTTCTGACGCACGAATTTTACCCTCCGCCCTCTTCACAGATCCAAGCCATAGTGGCTCTTAATGTGTGTAAGGCCTATCATACCCTTGGCCACGATCCTGTCTTAAACATCTTTTCTCCACTGGCTGTGATCCAAATATGTACGGTTACCTCACTGAATTTTTCCACGACCACGCGGCCAAGTTCCACCTCCCCGATTCTGTCTCTGATCCTTTACCCCTTGCACGTTGTACTCCTCAGGGCGCTACTCTGTCACCCACCCTTTTTAAGCTTGCAATGGCACCCATATGTCGTATTCTAGCGCCTATTCCAAACTTAAAACATATTATATACAGGCGACCTTATTATTTGCTGCACATCTTAATCTCCTGGAGATTTATAGGAGACCCTACAGCAAGGTAACGATACAGGCACTAGTTATCTTGAAAAAGTAGGGCTATTTCTTGCAGCTGAAAAATTCTAATTGCTGCTGATTGCAGCCAATCGCTATCAAAGGCAGCGTAACCATCTACATTTATTTTTTCTTTATTGTATGATTGTTCTTATTGTTATGTATTCCCTTCGTTCATTTAGCCTTATTGTGTTTTCTTCATTTCCTGTTCTATAATTTCCTCTATGTATGCTGTACCACTCCCCTCTGTAATGATCTGTAATGCGTATGTGCCTGAGGGTAATAAAATAAATTAAAGCAATCAATCTGACAAAAGGCAGGTCACCCATCAATCGCGTATCTTCCTGACGATCCTTGGTCTTGATATCTATGGGTGAACTACTCAGGCGAAAGTTTCTACAACCGGTAAAATTTACAATCAGCTTATGCATCTAGTTCACCGTTATGTCAGTAAGCGCGCCGGACGGCGCGAAGGTCAAGTCAGGCAGCTTGTACACGCATTAGCACTCACCAAAGTTATATATACAGTTTCATACATTACTCTATCCGGTCGTCAAAGACATCAAATGTAGGTTGCGCTTAATACCTTGCATAAGGCTGCCCTTAACACCCCTGTAGATACGTACACTGAGCGCCTATACTCTACAGGGGTGTTGTTGCTTTTTAGAGATTTCATACAGAAACATCGATAACAACAAATGACACGCCTTTCTAGTATGAAACAAGGACATTTGAAACTTCAGCAAGCTTCATTCACACCTATCGACCTCCCTATCATTACCCCTCCTTCCCCGC
>JAJIZL010122695.1:0-73097 GCA_023969395.1 Amblyomma maculatum | reverse complement strand
TACATAAACGGCGCTTCTTGTATGGCCCTGGATGGCCCACGCATTGGATGAGCTCACTGTCCGACGTAGTGCGCCGACGCAGCGGGCGGACTACCTTTGAGAAGGATGAGGTAGATGACGAGTCCGATAATGGCACACATGCAGATGAGGAACACGCAAAGGAACACGAGGATGCCCTTCGACGACAGCCAAGGCCGCGTGGGGCCTCCCGCTCCTCCGCCGGCGTCAGCTGTGCTCCCTATCCCGCTCGCCTCCACACCGCTCATCATGCTCCTGCGCACAGCGATTATGCGGGATACGCCAAGGTGCGTTGATGCCTGAACAGCACGCTGTTTAAAATGTGTAGAGTGCACGGAAACACAATTTTTAAACAGGTATCGAGTTCTAGAGTAAAAATGTTTCCTCATTCGGCACTAGTACGTTTTACGTAGCAAAATAGTTGGAATGCAATATCGGTACGTTTGCTCTGCCGTCCGTAGTCAGAGCAGTCGACAAATGTGGTCTGACTTGTACATAACAATTCTGCTTTTCTGAGCTGTCGGGCGCTTGGCCCTTTCTTATTCTGGCGAGACAACTCCGCGACAGGTTAAGACAGGAATAAAACAAGACGGGAAACGCTCACCCCGTCCTGACATAAATGTAGTAACTTTGAAAAAAAAAAAAGAAAATTTCAGAAACTGCCGAGCAATGAAGAGATATTCTGTTTTAAAACCACGCCTCACTATTCCTTCCTGGCCAAGACCATCCATACATACAGCAGCATGTTCTGCGGTCATATAGGCCGAGCAAAGCTACTACGCAAAAGCACATTGGGACCGCTCCTATAGGCCCATACATACTGCAGTAAATACTGATGAAATAAAATATCTGCTGAAAATTTGTAAAACCACAAAGTCTGTCATGCCAGTTGCGTTCCTCGCAGTATGCCTAAAACATTCGGTTTAAGTTCTGGAAACTAAACTCTAACTAATGTATCTTTCAGAAATAAATAACTCACTCTTCTCCCATGGTGGCTGTTTGTTAGACGCCTCTCTTCCTGCAAAAGAAAAAAATATATAAATTTGGTATTAAAGAATTCTGTTCAACATTAAGCGAAGCGCTCAGAAATATTGCTGCAGTCTCGTTGGAGGGAGAAAAACAGCAATAGTTGCATTCGATTGACGCTTGATTGTACATTCAGAACAGAGGATGTATTTTTGATCATCGAGTTATGCACAGCATGTAATACATTCAGCAAAGGGTCAATAACAATTGGTTGATACTTGAGCCCTGCCTTTAAAACTGTGTCGCGAACGCGTTAATGGTTCCCTTCTCGGCTCCACTTGCAGATTCTGAGTGACGTGTAGGCACTTTATTATGGAATTTCAGAAATCTCTTAATTTGCGCTTCTTTTATCGCTCACATACTCAATATAATAGTGTGGCAGCTACCAAATATAATTTAAAAGACCACATGCACCAGATGATGCCAATTTACACTTTAGGCAAGTCGCACGAATCAGCTCGCGTGAACTAGGTGTAGCATGCCGGATTCGCAATGAGCATTCATGTATCCGATGACACACAGTTTTAATTTGCAAGAGCAATTCGCATAAACGAAGCTTAAGTGCAGTCTTACGGAGATTCGCTGCCGGTGTGTAGTTCTCCACGTGACCACTTTTTTGAAACAATATATGACTGAAAACCTAAGGTGCACGATATTATTATTTTTTCGTTCTACATGGCTCATTACATATTATTATAGTGATCTATCTCCAGTGTGGCCTTCTATGAACTCAAGGCTGCCTGAGAGCCGTCGACGAAGGCCTTGTAGCTGCCGTCACGCAGAAGTCAACACAGTGCCCAGAATGGCTCGGCTGAAATGGTAACCGCGCTCTACGCTAAATATTTGGTCAACGAAGCGTGTATCATGTGTGCCGCAGTACCGGGGAGTACGAAAACTAAACCTATAGGCCATATTAAAATACCGAATTATAGTCTGGCAGTTGAAAGTTATGTAAACTTTCTGCACATAACATTGTCCATGTACAATCGCCATTGCACTCGCGAATCAATTTCTAGCATGGGACAAAAACAAAAACGGGCGCAAGCTCTGATAAAAAAACTGATGGAAAAACATTTCCGAGTCCACTGCACGCGCTGCCGCTTTATCTCAAGGTTTTAAAGATGTGCAGCTTTCAATGTGACTGAAAAGATAAAAAGGAGAAAGTTGTGGTGTTTCTAGCAAAACCGTTGTGGAATATACGACTTTAAAAGCAAGCTACCCATTGCTCCAGAAAGCTGGACGCATAGCATAGAGTTTTATCCTCTTTATAGTTGTATAAGCTTCAACAAAAGATGAAAAAAAAACATCAACCAAGGTTATCATTCAGGGCAAAGTGGGCAGCCACCTCGCAGCCCATGCCCATTTTTTTTCTTCGTGATTTCAAAGGACATATATTGCGAAGAAGAGGGCATAACCTATTGTTACTTAGGGTAAGAAACTGGATTCCAAGGGAAGGAAAGCGTTGCAGGGGGGACAGAAAATTAGGTGAGCGGATGAGGTTAACAAGTTCGCAGAGGTAAAGTGGATGCAGCTAACGCAATACCGGGTTAATTGAAAGAATATGGGAGAGGCCCTCGCCCCGCAGTGGGTATAGTCAGGCTGATGGTGATGATAATGATGCCCTCGCTGCCGTTAAAATTTTTTATTTCTAATCTCTTAGCTAGGTATTGAAGGCAGCCTTTATTCCCTTTGTGAAATGATCACCAAGCAAAATCCCCTCTTGTGTTTCGACGCGTAAGGAGTACGACTCTGCGTCTCCCTGGCACAAGCCCCTCAACTGCTATGAAAAACAACTCTAGGCAGCTTCTGAAAGTAACTACAGCAGCACCAGCTTGGCACGGTGGTTAGAAGCACTATGAGCAAAGCATTGGTATACCAGCTTCACAAGGCTGAAACCTGAAAACAAAAATGCTTCCTAGCCTTTCTACCCTACTAAACTTCACAGAAGTGACCACAACTGCTTTTCTGAGCACCCACACTAACAAATAAGCACGCTCGGAGGGCTATCTGAAGCGCATGAAGCTACATATTTCCAAAGTATCAGGCAGTCGGACGGTTTACCCTTTGATAGTTGAAACCCGCTAGAGAACTGCACCTTTTGGGAGGAGGTGAACAGAGCATTTCGATCGGTTTCGATACTTTACGCTGTTATATTATTGTCGGCTACTCTTTAAGATACCGCGTGGTAGAGCCTTAAACAAAGCTGGGCGAAAATAGTCGTCGTCGCAGCCTCTGCGTGTGATAATGGCGAATTGTACGCAGCTTTGCTGAGAAAGGTCCACTTACCCGAGAAAAGGCGGCTCTGGTTACTTCGTGTCAAAGACCGCTAGGCCCAGCACTCTGCAATAAGCTTGCGTAGAAAGGCCCGGAGACTTAGGCAGCCGGGTTTCGGAGACCACCAGGGTTGACACCGATCGCTGCACGGCGCGCATGCGTCCTGATGCACGCTCTCGAAGCCGATGCGCTGCCGTTGGCTCCGGTAGTGTGACACTGGAGGAAGACGAAGGCGGCCGTGAATTGCCAGCACGGTATGCCTCGATTTCGGGAGGGTAGTCCTAAGTTACGATTTTTTTTTGCATTTGTTGGAAAGAATTATGACGACGCTCAAGCTGCGCCTTTTCATGCCGCCAGTGCATTTACATATCTGTTCAATTTGCTTCTTTCCTTTTGGGGGGAGGGGGGTGGGGGGGGAGGCGCAGTGTTTGCCTCGACGTCTTTAACAGCGCCCTTTCAATCCACAATTGATTGCCTATTTTTGTTTTAGTTGGTCTTCGGGGAGAGTAAGGCGCACTGTTTCAATTCTAGATGGACATCTACACCTTAATAGGTGTATAAACCTACGGTTTGAATCCCTGTCGCACATTGGCCGACAACGTGGCTAAAATTGATGGTAAATTGGAAGCAAAATCGTATGACACAACCGCGACAGCTGAGTAAAAAATGTTTGGGACTCAATTTTCATACGAAATCACGTGCATATTCTCTCCAAAACCGTTTTTCTCAATTTGGGTTACGGCGATGACAATAGCGACGGCGATTGCGACGGCGATTGCGACGGCGATGGCTTTTCGACCTAATGAACTATATGCGCTCGACCTTACAACAGGAACTGAAATTAATGTAGGGATTTTCAGCAGCGCTTTGCATCAAACCTAATTCTTTTTAAAATTCAATTGCAAATTCAACAACCAAGAAATGGGAATCAAATTACCTTTTCAAGCGATTATTCATCCCGAAAAGGTCAAAATGACCCACTAAGCTTTCGTTTTCTTCTTCTTTGTTTTTTCGCTCGAATTGGGCCTCCGTGGACACTGAAAAAAAGTGGCAGCAATGTGGGAGCAAGACATAATGTGATGGCTAGCTGTGCTTGGATAGTCACAAACATTGCAAGTGTACCTGTTTTGTATGGTATAATTTCAGTATTCACGTTTTATTGTTCGCCTGAGGGCTACATTCCCGTGAAACTGTTTTCGCACAGAAACCGTTTCTGGTCATGTTCACAATACGTCGCACGTCATATTGGTCCGGTGATGTACCCTAACAATAAACGAACTTGTCTTTCAGTGGGGCAATTTGTCGCGCCCATGATGACAATCACAAAGGGTCAGAATTTTTCCTGCCCGAAGTAGGACAGTGGGGGACAGGGCGCAAATACGGAGGAATTAGAGCACGTGTTCTCCTGCACTGAGCTCGCATTTCAGATCCATCGCTCAAAAGCAGACCTTAGGAGAGAGGAAGCTGGTTGGTTGTATGATGTGTCAATGGGTGTCGTACTGTACACGAGAATATTATGAAGATCCTAGGCGCCGCCTAGAATTCAAAGTATGCGGTTCCGCTTTATATCGCATTAAAGAATGGAGAGAGAGAGAGAGAGAGAGAGAGAAAGCTTTTAATGAGCATAATAATCAGTAAGAATTCGCAGGAGCTGAGAGGTCGGTGCCCCTAGTCCAGGGCTCCGCTGGCAGCAGCTGGCTTGAGGACTAGCTGGATAATCCAGGCTTGCTGGTCCAGGTTGTCGCTGGTCAGGGTCGTCTCCCACTGCTCATGTGTCGGGCATGGCACCAGTAACGTTGGGTCAGGTTTGTCCTGGCATTCCCAAGAGATGTGATAGAGTGTGGGGCTTGCACCGCACCAAGGACAGTAACTCGTGTATTTTGTTGGGCTTATCATATTTAAAATGTGAAGATTAGGGAATGTGTTTGTTTGTATTTTTCTCCAGTCTATAGCGTCCGAGGAAGGAAGTTGTTTGTGTGGTGGTGAGAAAATTCTTTCTAACCGTAGGTGTTCCAGCCTGTCGCCGTAGGGTCCTAGGAGAGGGGTGGGGTAGGGAAGGGGATCCGCCCGGTTTGTGAGAGCTCGGGCTAGATCATTCGCTACCTCATTTCCTTCTAGGCCTTCGTGTCCAGGTGTCCATGTAATTGTGTGCGTCTAGGATATGGAACGTAATATTGCATACCCTCTTCTGTGAGGTTTTCCGGCCAGGTTGTCCCTGCAGGCTGGTTGGGAGTCCGTCACTACGTGTGATGACTTCTTTTGGTGGTCTTGTGTTTTTATGGTGACGGCTATTGCCAGTGATTCCGCTTCCGCAGGATCCTTGGCATAGATCGAAGCCTGAATAATTGGCCTCTTCTGATGGTCAACTGCAGCTATTGTGAACGGAATGGAAACCACTTTAAACGCTACTAAAATGTGAAGAAGGACGAAGCTTCGGAGGAAGATGGGATGGGTGGAACGAATTTTGTTTTGGGGGTTGTAGTTATTTTTCAGTGCGAAAGCAATAATCCGGATGTTCCGAGTCTGGCGAAACCGTCGAAAGCTTGCATGTCCCCATTTAACTGGCTGCACCGCGCGACAGCGGCGCACTCTCGGCCTCGATTGGGCAAGTACACACCTTGTTGAGCAGGCTTGCCTTCTCCAGTCTTGAACAGGTCCGTACTAAGTGGAGAAGGCAAGCCTTAATTTATTCATCCTCATCAATAAAGATTAATGAATGAATGAATGAATGAATGAGTGAATGAATGAATGAATGAATGAATGAATGAATGAATACCTTCTCTACTTGGTATGGAGCTACCCAAACAATCCACCCAACAACCCAGACGCAGAGCCAATACTGAGGGGTGGGAAGCGTCTCCACCTCCAGAATCGAGGCCAAAAAGGGCCCTAGAGACCCGAGCACGAATAGTAAAGCAACAGCTGGATCCTGGACTAAGTAACGGGACCCACCCACACATACTCTTATCGCTCAGTAATGTTTTTCAGACGGTCAGTCAAGCAGGAACACCGCCTGCCGAGACAGTACCTCGTCAAAACGTTATCTCGGAGGTAACATCAAAACAAAGTGGAAGGTGCTTGCCCTCGTTATAACCAGTTTAAAAAGGGTTAATCCTCACCAATAGCAAACTGCTGCTATTTAGAAGCATTTGATTAAAATTAAAATTTGTATATCTTATGCGCTCTGATAGCTCACGCTTTGCAGAAACGTTGCCAATGGCAGTGGCATTGCCTAACAAAGTTATAGTTTTTGCTTGCCGTCGCAGAAGAATGGGCTCCGTAGTTTCGTCACGTATTGCTTAGCAAAACGTTGGATCTGGACATCTCGTCTTTGGTCTCATTAATCCAGGCATTGCATCGCTTTGAGATTATACAGAGTTGAAGAAAATTTTCAAAGCTGCTTGAATCCTATCTGAGCGTGACGTCACTAATAAGGAGCGGGTTTAAGGCAGCGAGCAGGCTGTTTGATTATTGCTTGGCGGCACAGAATGCACCAATCTTTGTATGACTCGCGACTAGTGCAGTCACCTGAAAAAAAGTGATTTTTTTATACAGATCTTTCGTTGCACATTTCAGTGTAATCGCTGATAAAGCGTTAGTCTAGAAATCAAGTTAGGGGACAATCCCTCTATATATCGATATCCTCACGCTTCGCAGTTTTCACAACAATGGCTTCTTAAGTTTTGAACTTTTTTCATACGCCTACCAACTTCGTATCACTCATCTAAAGAGAAGAAACTGGCACAATATGCAGTAATAGAAAAATGCCGTTCATGTCGTACAGTTGATAGAATGTGTTAGCAATAAAAACATTCATTCTGTCATTTATTTATTAATAAATCTATTTAATGGATGAAATTGGAGGTATAAGGAAGGAGTGACTGGGCTGTGTGAAGGTGAAGGCGATTAACTCCAAAGCGAAGCCCACCAGGGCATTGAGCTTGTATGTGGCACCGATACTGATGGCCGCCCAATCTTGGCATGTATGTATACAGAGGCAAGAGGTGTAGCTTATGCAGAGGCTGGTTGTGCCATGACAGTTCGAGACGAGGTTCCTCAAATCAACGCAGTGGAGCGGAAAATTGGGACAGATGATTGTGATTAGGCGCTATCTACTTAAGACTCCCTCCTTGTACGCTACACTAGCTCGCACCGTAATTGGGAGCATGAACTTGGTCCAGAATAAGAAGGCCAAAATAGATAAGAGGTATTATATCGGGGTCGGCGACAAACTTCCGCAGCAAACCCCTTCTGTTCTTGTTTAGTGCGGATGACAATGGAATCGGGTATGGTAAAGATGGGAAAGCAGTAAGGGCGGTCCCAATTTGGTCCATATCACGTCGATTGAAAATTAGTGCATCTTCCCTTGCTGCGCCAGCGGAGTCTTGATCACACTGGCTACCGATCCTCACTTCGCGATGTCTGGGATTACAATGAATGACTACCGAAACTTGGCAGGTCCCAATAAGCAGTAGCAGTTCTGTTTGCTGCGGTGTAGGGCAGAAGCGTGTAGTGTTTTGTTTACTTTTAGGTTGCCGGTGGATGTGTGGATGGTAGCATTGTGTCCTTTGCTGCAGAGGCAACCCATCTTAGTACCAAGATGTAGCTTCAGGCGTAGTGCCGATGTCGTCATATCTTTGATACAGGGTGGCGTTGATATAAATGAGCAAACCACTATGACTGGTCTGTTATTGTTGCCACCCCTCAGGAGCGGCAGACGACTTGGTCGGACGATCCATTGTTTAGGTTTCCGCATAATCTGACGCTCCCATGAAGCCGCGTAAAGCGGGCTTCCTGGGACTAGTGGACGGTTCGGTGCGGTGACATAAAACCCCGGCTGGTGATAAAGACAACAAAAAGATATGCGCAAGTACGTTTATATTAATACATTGCCATTAGAGAGACATATTTGTGCACGTAAGATTATTCAATATCCTTATTAGAGCGAATAGAAGCAAGATAATAAGTGAAGTTAGGCTTTAATGTAGAGCTGTTTAAGTGTTCTGTATTTTCATTAAAATTTGCGTTAAACATGGCGCCTGGCTGGGACCGACGTATCTACTGTAAGAGTTAAGAGATTAAAAGATTTCTTCCCTAATAGGAATGACAAGCCTGATACAGGGTAAATAAGGTTAACCTCAGTTCCAACAGTGCCTCTAACTACAGGGATATATTTGCGATGAACCGATGATATCCATGCTCTGTAAAACCCGAAATAAATGGGTTTTAAAGGGTGCGCATCTGGGCAAAAACGTTACTATTCATCTATATAGCGACGAGATCTGACGAAAAAAAGTATAAAGAATATGCCGAACAAAAGACGACGTGGAAGTTACAATATGCGTGCAAAACAAGTGCTCTGTTCCTCAGCGAATAATCGCTCGAAGATTATTGGTAGCAAAAAAAAAAAAAGAAAAGAAAACGGAAATATTTGTGAAACGTTATTCCGTTCTGGAATTTTTTTAGTATCCCACTAACCGTTTTTTGTGAGGGTGTGGGTATTGCCTGGCTGGGTCAAAATTACGAACTGTACGTGACACCGGGAAGAAAAAATTGGCTAGGAGATGCGTGAGAGCAATTAGAATACCGCCTGTCGCAGGTTCACTGCCACGTACGCGGTAGCAGCCTCAGCGACCGTAGTAATTTTAATCGGTGCTTTCGTTTACGCCGATGATTAGGTCGCTTTCGTCTCAGGCGCACTGATGCCCATGAACCTGAAAAAAAAGAAACATGGGTTTAAAATAAATTATTTCAAACAATTTAAAAAATCAGCTATCTGTTCAGGAAGATGCACCCAAATGTCGCATTAGTGCTATTTACAGGGGTGCCAACATGCACTGATGCAAATGAAAGCACAGGAACCTTTCTGTGCGTGAGTTATTGTAAAAGAAAATATATAGCAATCCCAAAGACAATTTTCTACAAAGAAAAACAACCACATGCCGACGATGGGATACAGACCTGTGACCTCCGGATATCCCGTCCTGCGGCGGCTGTTCAGACTTCGACTTCCTTGGGTACTTATGCTGCGTGCAACCTATCCCTAACATTCTTCGTCCGCGCCAGTCTCTATAGCGCGGATATGGAACTAAGGAACGTCCTGTGATACCGCGACTGTGACGTGGAAAGCAACCAAGGGGGGAGCGGGGGAGCTGTGTGATAATCCTCTTAAGCTACCTACGACACCAATGCCGCCAGGTTCGAAACCCTCATTACGCGTTGCGCTAAAATAATGATGGCTCAGAATCTAATAAATTTAATGTCGCAGGGCTTCCAGTCTGGTAGCATTGATATCACTATCACAGAGCTCACATCCTCCCTCTTAGATCACGTACTACGTTCGCCGCCAAAAACAAAGGGAGTGCTGGAGAAAACTCTCAAGGGCAGGTTTCATGCAGCACAGATGCATGAAACTGCAGGAGATTGAACAGCAGTTGGTTTCACACAGTCGATGGAGCAGCGGTAGTAAAACTGAGCGTTTTGAGTTCCAATCTCAACGGCAGTAGGCTGTTCCTAATTCTTGTACCTACTAATCTGTTATCTGCATGATTGAAGTATTATATCACAGTTACACACATAAACTTAAATTAATGGCGGCTGAACTCGGTTATGTCTGGACATGCGTATACCGAAAGCTGCCAAGTGGGTTGTCCATAAAGTCCGACTCGAACGTTCTCGTCACCGATGCGCTGGCTGCAAACCGTCCGTTGTGATGGCAGTTCGGCATGTTTCTTGGCGTGTTCCCAATGTTCTTGCTTCATTTGACCGGCATCTTTTCTTCCCGTTCTTTTTCTCTATTTTCCCATCTTCTGAATTTTGACGTCTTCTTAATCTTTTTACCATCTTTTATAGCTATAATTTGCTTTTTACTCCATTTGAACCTCTTCTTCTTTGCCTCCCTCTTTTGTCTTCCCTTCGTCTTTTTTTCTTCTGTGGCTCAAAGTTTACGAACGAAGTTAACATTATTCCCAGACACAGTAGATCAACCAATAAATTTATAAATTTGTCACACTTAGTTACTCAGGAGTTACTGGCGACAAAAGTGCCTAAATTCACAACTTTCTTCCAGTATCATTGTAGCCTAATACTTTCACACATCACCCTGAAAGATTCCACTCACCCTTGATGCGCAATCGCCTCCGTTGCCGTCGGAGCAGCAGTGGGCGCCAAGGGTGCCGCCTTCTTCGCTTCAGGGCGCGTCGGCGCAGAGTAGCCTGCACCCGAAGGGATCGCCAGATCCAAGCGTGAAGACGTGCACGGTAGTAGGGACGCATCGGGAGCAAGAGCAGCGACCGCAGCCTGCGGAGCCTGTACTGGTCACGATAGCGGTAGCGGCGTCGATGCTGACGGGACATCTTCTGAGGTGCTTCAACTTGGCGAAGGACGGGCTCTGTGGACGTAGTCGTGGTGGTGGCCTTCTTCTTTGTGAACTTTGCCACGTCGGCCGCTTTGCATTCCGGGCACTCCAATTTCGCTGCAGATGCGTGGTAAATAAAACGAAGTCCTTGCCCGTTAACAAATCTGTAGAAAAAAGGCGTCAGTGAAAATGTCCTTGCAAATGCTCGTTGCGACTCAAATGACGCGAGATTGGAAACAAGGATAATAAAGTGCAGTTTTTAGACTGGGCTTTAAACGCGAAGTGTCAGACAAGCAAGTGAAATAAAGAATGTCAAGAGGGGGAAACGGTAATGTAACCTATCGTACAATTCTTTAGTGATGTCATTCTTTCCTGTCAATGCTGTGTGCGATCAACGTAGAAAGGGTTTTCGGATCCGAGGTTGAAATAAAAGCGGCAGCTCTAACCGCTTTTGACTGCTTTTCTTGCTGGTATAACTAAAATGATAACAAAATACGAGTATTTAAGCCAACACGGTTACGCATATACAAGTAATAGTGAGCAGTGCGGGCCATAATATTATGTCTCTATAGAGAAGCGAAATACAGGTTTCACAAGAACGTGTCGAAAAATAATAGGCAAGTCTGAATCCCGTTAAAAGTGAAATTCGAAATCGTTACAAGTGACGTTGATGCTATATGTTTCTACCATTTCAACCCGATGTTTTGCGTCACTGTGCAGCTGTTGATACTCTGTGGCCGGATATTTCCTTGGCTTTCCTAGTGGCTTCGTGGAGCTACTGCTGCTGTAGAGGTATATACGCGCTTACTGCGGCTGCGCAGATAAATGCAGTAGGCAGCGAATCTAAACTCGCGACTTCGGATTTTTCCACTGTACTAGGCACAGGGAAAATGGATCCCGGTTGAAGACAAACCTGATTCCCGGATTAATGATGCCTTGAAGAAGTGGAGAAGAATGTATCTAGAGAAAACATCACTAAGAAGATAAAACTGTAATTACGTACTGTATGCGAATGTTGTAGACATTTCGGTAACTCTTTGTCTGATCCAGATCAAAACGTGCCTCCAGCCAATGGCAAATTTTTTTCGCGATGGCCTTACCAAGAAAAATAAAACATGAGCACAGATGTTGATTTGCACAAAGTGTGGAGAATAAGAAAAGAAATGGTCACAATAAAAATAAATCAATCGCAACTTTTCTGCCTTGTCAAACAGTGCATCCCACTTCTGGTATCTTGCCCTTAGGAAAACGATGCTAGGCGTAGTGTAACACTATACCCTGAATTTCAAGCGTTTATACCATCAGGCGGAAAAGTAGCAAGATTGGAAATAATGTTTATGTCCCAATTTCGCGAGGAGCTAATCAATTTATTTCAATATTCCTCTTTGTGGCGATCCATCAGTGCTGATCAACTCACACTAAGCATCTACAAGGTGCTTGAAAATCGTGTTAAACTTTCAGAGGTGCAGTCTCACCACTGACAGTTTTGTATTTTATTTAGTTTCTTGAGAAACCTGAAATAATGTGCTCTAGCTCTTGTCAGCCACTGCACGCAACCAGGTAAATTCATCTTAACGACATTTCGCAGAGCGCAGCTCTTTTAGCTTGCGTTAGCCTAGTTACGTTAACAGTCATGTTCGAACAAAAGCCGAGCAACAGCAGCGGCAGCAGTCACAGGGCATCAGCGACAAATGGGAAGAATTGTCAGCGCAAAGAAAACCGCCTAAAAGTGACATGAAATTACCATGGAATATAGGAGGGTAATGGGTAAGGTTCCAATCGCTATGATCTTACTACTGCCAAGAAGCCGGTAGTTACTGCAGTGAATCCTACTGGGTGATCGCAAGCTCAGTTAGTTCACGAAGCAATGTTGTGCAGTTGCTACACAACTACAAGGCAGCTACAATAACGACCAATGGCAGCCACCAATGACAGCACGCTAAAGCTACTAGGCCATGCTTCGTAGCAGGCTCTGTCGATGAGCTAAAATCTGGAAGAAGGAAGGGAGGGCGTTCAACTCCACTCCATATGCTGTCATCGCTGCCAAAAATTTGAATCCTTATGCAGTGTGCCGCGTGAAGGTGCTGTTCTGTTCAGCAGGAGCGGCAAGTATCACTGTGTAGGATCCACCGTAAGAATTAAGCCATTTTGGATTTCCGCATGATCTCGACACAACCCTGAGGACGACTGGGGACCGTAAGCTGTGCAGGCAGAGTGGCTTCTATCGATGAGGTATTAACGGAAAGAGAATAAGGTAAGGCGAAAAGTACCGCTCTATACGTCATCAATGCTGGGATTTTTCGTTTCATTATGCAGGAGGGCTGCGTGACGCCAGAATAATATCTATGTAGCAAGCAGTTACTGATGTGACTCCCATAGTACTACGTCCCCACATCGACTACAGGCTTCGCCACACGCTGCACTCTCTGATTAACTAAAATGCTGTAACCTTCTGCCAGTAATGAACTCGAGTTTATCAGGCAATGGCTCCGTCGCTTCCCGCTAGCACTTGAAATCCGCTGCTAGGTCGCTGGAGATTGGCGGTCATTGCCAGAGAGTCAAATGGATTTGAAACTAAAAATATCTTCTTATGGCACAGGGCCCAGATCGCAACTGGTACATTGACTAATATGTCGAAATTCGAAGCACTTCTATCGCGTTAAGGTCTCAAAAGGCACGGTGCTTTATATTTCATTCGTAGCTCGTGAACATAATAAATGAAATGGTCATTAGCTTTAACATTCGAAAATACCTGCGAGCAAGGTCAAGACACTAAGCTAGTAATGCGCTTCAAGGAAATTGGAGAATAGTTTTATGAATTGCGCGCACCAATTGCGAATGACGCGGATACATTTCAAAGGAATGTACAAAGACTGAGGCTAGTGGCACGCTTACCCTGTAGAAAATAAAGATACAATAAGAAGATCACAATGCCCACAAGGGCGATGAGGAAGACGGTGAGGAGTGCCAGAATGCCCGTGGTAGAGAGCCAGGGCCTAGCGGCTCCAGCCAGGACGGGCAACTCCTCTTCGTCAAGGCCCTCCATGCCCATCCCCATTCCCATAGCCCTGTGCAGAGAGAAAGCCATTCAATTAGGACTATGGCTTCAACCTGCTCTCTCTGTGCAAGCTAGGATTGCTGCTTTCCGTGATGTTAGGCGATTAAGTAAGTAGGGAGCTTTTGCTCGAATTTCGTCGAACGCTGCATTTGGAGGAAAACTATGGGCCGGCATTTTTCTCACTTAGAGTCCTTGATCATTGCTTCCTCACCTTTTCATATGAATGCAGGCTGTCCTGCTTAACTTAGTGACTGGATCAACCACACACAGCAAGTTGTGGTCTTGGGTTCAAATCCTGGACTGGGGTGAATTTTCTTTAACTGTAAAGGGTACTCGAAATCAGTGTATTGCTGTTTAACCTTTGTTTATAGCCGATTGCATACGCTCGTGCCTATGCTAAGACATTGTTACTACCCATTTGCCTCGCCGTGATGGTGCAGTTGTTAAGACACTTGACTATTGTTTCTAAGGATGCGTGATCAAATCCCGACCGCTGAGGCCGCTTTTCGATGAAGGCAAAAAGCAAGGTGTCAGTGCGCTGTGCGATGCGGTGTACTTTAAACAACCCCAGGTAGTCAAAATTTCCAGAGCCCTCCACTACAGCGTCTCTAATATAGTCGGAATCGCTTTGAGCCGTTCAACCCCACAAACCAAAGCAAACTATTACTCCCCAATTGAACTAAATGCAAGCTTTTCTCGGGCAATGCATTATTCGAATATAATAAAATATTTTGGGCTTGCATGTAATGTGCGCTTGTGAGCACAAACTGTGTAGCCGTAATTTTTAAAATCAAGGTTGCGTTCCACATAAATGGCCTTGAGAATAAAGCTGACCAAAGCAAGGATGTATAATAATGGTGTGGGCGCAGCCGCACTGCGGATAGTATCAAACAGAACAGAAATTTGTACCGCTGAAGCGAGAGGGAAGAAATGTGCTTGCGAAAAAACAGAAAAAAGTGCCCCGACAGTGCTTGAGCTCCACCCCTCTAGGCTTCTATTGGATGAAAAACCTACTTAAACGTAACAAAAATAAGCTTTCCTCGGAAAAAACCTAGGAGAAATGCCATTCATGGAGGTCATTACTGCGTTAAGGGACTAAAATAAATCGCGTGACATTTATACGAATAGGCATGACAACTCCAGTAATGAGGCCACAGTGTAAGATAGCTGTCCGACGAGGCTCTGCACGATAGTACATCTCACTGCTTGCTTGTAGTTTACTGGAAGCTGTAGAAGCAGCGTGACCGAGGTTTCCAGAAGTGTGTTGCATCAACGAATACGTAATACCGCTAGCCGACTCTTGTAAATCGCTGCATCGTGCTCGCAGCTTTCATCGCACGTCAAAGATTTGCGAGCAGAATAATGCAGTGATGCTTTCCAGAACTCCTTCTTAAACTGCGCTGCCAACATGTCATTTGCCTGCTCTTCTTAACACCAAGATGCTAGAATAAACTGGAAAGCAGAGTTAGCCGAACAATAATGGGTTACAGTTAAAGCGAGTAGCCTTTCAAGCTTGGTTAGACAGTGAATAGAGGTCTAGTACTCTATATGTCCAAATGTTCGCATGCACCTCTCTCAGTGTTCGGCGCCAAAACTAATTTGGTGTAAAAACTTACGGATCTGCGCCGGGATCCATGTTTGCCTGCTATTGTGTTGTGACCCCTGCAAAATGAAAATAGACAGGCTTTTATAGCACGATAAAAGCACTAGAAGAAAATAGCTATCAGCGTTCTCTTACGCTGTTCGCTGTAATGAGCAAGCCGCGTCACAACTGATTTTCATTCAGCTGCAATCAAATCGAGAAATTGGTTGACATTCTTTGCGACGACTGCCGCAGCCGTAAACGTCAGGTGTGTTTAGATTCCTGGTGCAGCACGTGTCACGAAATCTTCAAGGAAATCACAAATAGCGGATTGCGTCGTATGCTTGATTGACAAGGCTACCAAGGCGACAATTCCGATTACTGAACAATTCCTCGAAGCTTGTAAACGGCGTACTACCGTACTGTGCCCAATCTCGATTTTTAATGCACAATGCATCAGTTGATGTTTTTTTAAAAATGTTAATGTCACCCAGTTAAGTGTTAAGCTGCAGAGAACAGAGTAAATGAGACCTTGCGAAAAAACGTGCTCCATAAGTTATTACATGTCCTTAAAGCAGATGTCTGATATCACCACATTGCTCATCAATGGCATGTATGAATATCTAGATCCTCACATGAGTAATACGAGTACCATCTGATCGGGCTGTTCTACTAACAGCAATTACATGGCAGTCCAATGCATGCGGTAACATTTTGTGTTCATGGGTTTGGCGGCTGTGTTGTAAAGCAACTCCTTTGAACATGACACAAAAAAGTGACATCCCAAACGAGCAAGAGCCCTGGGCGCACATTTTGAGATAATATGCCATGATTATCTTATACTCAGTGAAGCAATCTCAAGGAAGCCATGTAGCACTGACAAGCCGCGATCACCGTGCTTTATGCAAAATTTGTGCGTTACAAATGCTAGGATAAGCGTAGCCAGCCGGCGAGATATTTACATGTCACAGAAAATAAAAGCTATAAGCTCCGTTTTTTTTTATAGCTCTGTTTTGTAACCAATGAAATCATGTCTAATTTTACCAAGTGCGTTTGGGGCTTTCAATGGGGATTTGAAGGGACGCTACCCGTTTCTGTTCAAATCAGTTTAGTCGGTTTGAGGCGATGCTTGCAGTCGTTACTTTTCTCGTTTGTAAGTGTTTGTGTAGCAAGATATGCTTCTTTTTGTCCGCACCTTTCAGCAGCCGGACATGAAAATTGCAGGTTATTTTTCCAAACAACGCTCGTGTTACTGTATGAAGGAAGCACTGTGGTTTACAAATATAACAGAAATTTAGTTCACATTGTCGTCCCTGTGGTATATTTTCATTTTCGTGACTCAAATAATCCTTGCAGTCGCCCAGAAAGCACGTCTGCCAATAATGTAAACCAGAGCAGATTTTATTGTTCAGTATTCAAGAATAGTCGAGCAGAATAGGTATTTGCGTTTTTGTGTGGATGCACACACAGACTGAACGAGAGAAGAAGTGCTAATCACCTGACGCAAGACGTGCGGGCCTCTCTGTGGTGAACCAAAGTCTCTGAAGCACCGAGGCAGGTTGTGCATGTCTCCGTCAAGATTAGGCATCTAACCTCAACCTCGGCTGGCGACTTGTTTACATCATAAAATCTTCTTCCTCTATATAATTGCCAGCAGTGATGATGATAGCAAAAGGAAGCCTTCTCAGGATCCTTTTTTTACCTTTAAGGTCAATTATTAAGCGGGTAAAAAATAAAATAAAAATTACATAAATCAAAATAAAGAGAGAATAACCCATGTTCAAAAAGGGTAGCAAATTGGATAGCAAGGGAAGTAAAGCGTAGCCGTTATTGGGAGAAAGTCAGATGGGCAGAGGAGGTCAAGAAGTCCGCAGGGGTCAAGTGGATGCAGCTAGCATAGAAACTGGTTAATTGGAGAAATATTTGGGAGGCCTTGGCCCTGCAAGAGTATAGTCACGGGCTGATACTGCTTATGCTAATCTGGATGAGGATGAAAAAAAATGAAATCACTGACACCTGCTAGGCTACAGAGCATTGTTAACTTGCGAACGTTGGAACCAGCATGCCGGAAGACATTCAACGGCAGCGCCGAAGTCATGCCATCATAAATCGAAAGAAAGCTTCTCGAACTGGCTCACGAAATCAGTGTACTCGTTACAACTCATCTCCACTGTCGCAGAAAAAGTGCTGAAATGCACTAAGCACGAAAAACGTGAACCACTGGCTGAAATGCGCAGGCAATCTAAAAGATTGCAGTTATTCCTTACATGCACCAAATTTCCCACAGCTCTAAGAAGATTGGAAAGAAAGCAGGAGTTGAAGTTGTCGTTTCTTCTCCCGAACTCATATCGCAGCTTTGTCGGATAGTATATGAAAAAGATAACAGAAACAGAAGCTGCACCACGCGCACAGAAAACCTTTAGGTGAATGCACGGAAGGCGTTATGTACTCCATGACTTTGTCTTGTCTTAAGGTATACATCGGTCCAACGGGCCGGTGCATCAATGAAAGACTAATGGAGCATAAAAATGGCTTATCACATCCCTTAGGAATCTGCCAACCCACTGCCGGAACTCTGACTCAAAGACGCCATGCCACCCTGTCTTCGAAAAAAAAAAACCGCAGTATTAAAAAAGCACCGGAATAAGCTGAAACGCGAAAGAGTAGAAGCCGCCAAGATTTTGAGGCTCAAGGATGATTGTGTAAGGGCACCCTCCGTTTCACTCTCGGAAAAAAAGATTCCCTTCCTTTCAAGATTTATTTGATCCATCCCGGTTTTAGCTTTCTTACATTTCTTGATTCTTTTGTTGCTATTTTATCTTTCCCGTTCGGTTTCATGCACAAGTTCCTCCTTTAGCTATTGACTTCATCCTTGTTGCTCATGTGCGTTTCCATCTTTTGCTTTGTTTTAGTTATTTAGTGCTCCTCATCTTCGCCGTTCAGCAATGTTAATTTTTAGTGCGCTTCATCTCATGACTTTAGCTGCGGTAATTGTCAGCTTTACCCTGTTACCCTTTTTCTGCCTCCTTTGCGGTTTAGTTTTTTGTTTTGTTTTGTTTATTCTGCAACAACGTCTATCCTCCCACAACCGCGCTTGGTTTGTGTGTTCGTTGATTTTAGTCATGTTCCCGGAGCAGTTAATGGAAATCGCATTGCTATTATTATTATTCTACTGTTTCACGTGTTGGTGGCCTAAAAATAAATTGCCTCTTTTGTTTTCCCAATTTTTTCGTGCTTGTTAGCGCCATGTTACTTTTTTAGCTTACACGAGTATCAAAAATCACTACTAGTCAGTTCTTTTGCTCGTATATAAGCAGAGTATCGATGATTTCAAAATGAAGTTGAAGTTCAGCGCCTGTGTCGTCTTCTTTTATGTATTATTTTCTCGGTCCGTGTGGCTTAGCGCTATCAATCATGGATCAACACTAAGTAGCCCGACAGCTTGTCCTAAAACTTGTAGGTCACATGGGCCGGCACTCATATTTCGGCAGACTCTCTTACATCGCAAGAAAAGCAGATATGATGGAAGAAGCTACCAACGAGGGCAACTCTTTTTAAAAAAGATGGCAAAAAGGGGCTGGCACCTCTGAACATCGAGTCGAGCTGGCTAATCCTAGACTCGCAGGCATGTTACGAAGCTTATTCAAACTTATTTAAAGTGTGAGTTTATATCTATTTGCGTTACCTTTGAAGTAATTTTGTATCCTATGATTGCGTCTTATTAATGGCTTGTGAGACAATAGAGGCCTACTTGATGTGTTACTGTTTGAGTTAAAAAGCAACATGCATGAACGAGTAGCGAGGAGGTGAGCCGCTTACAGAAGCCCATAAGTCTGTGCAACATCATATCATTAAAGGCAGAGCTTAAGTGTCTCAAAACCATGTCAACTTCACAATAACCGTGTCAGCCCAGAGAAATACCTGCATAGTTTTCGAAGCTAAATACAAAGTCTAAATAAATAAGTCTTTTTTTCTGACAACGAACGTGTGATGCTCTCATCGAGCTGGAAATGTTTTCCGAAATTAAAGGTCGACGGCTATGGACATACCGATCTACGTTCCCTAAAAGCAAATTGTGACGGCACAATATATTATTTTGGAGCAAGCACTAACCGGCTCTTTAATTTGTTTTCATAGGTGATAAAGTAATTATGCAACATACAGTAGAACGGTAACGTTCATATTTATATGCCGTATGAATATCATTGATCATGTCTAAATTTTTGAACGTTTTGTTCATCGAATGGGTGCATACATTTTTTACTATGAATGCTAAATAAACGTCGTTTAAACGTGGCTTTCGAAAGCCGGTACTTGCATTAAATTGCACAGGTGGACTCCCTGGAATGTTCAAGCTTTGACATCACGGAGACTGTGGACCATATATTATTGGTGGGCCCTGTGTGTGCGCGATAACGAAAAATGCTAGCCACTCCTTTGAAGCATTTGGACAAGAGGCCTCTGTCGCAGTAGCTGCTGCTGGGATCTTGGCAGGACAAGGGTAAGGGTGTACAGGCAGTACGGCCTGTTTGCCGTTTTTGTGCGACACGGGGCTTGACTCGCAGCTTGTAACGCAAAATGTCGTCCCGGTATATATTTTTATGTCTTATCCCACATCGCCACCTATCATGATCCTCTTTCTCCCTCCCCCTTTCCTAATTTAGGCCAGATTTTAATTATTCTGGCCAACCTCTCTGTCATTTCTCTTAGTAAACACATCGATCTACTATTCTTTATTATTCGATCATGACGATGTTGATGAAATAAAACTGGAAAGCATAAATTGTTGTAGTGGTTATTATATTTATATAGAAAATAAAGAAAAATATGTTTGCCAGCCACGGTGTCTGCTCTCCGATATCTGAATCACCTGAACTGGGGCGGCGGAAATAAAGGAATAGCGAAGAAGGTGTAGAGGAAATCAAACAGGTGAGCGATAGGGAGAAAGAAAAGGGTAAGTAAAAATAAAAAGTAATATATAGACTATAAAACAATATACAGTAGTCTGCTTGAGGCCCATCCGCAAATGTCTTAGGTCACTCAGCACTCGGCACATCGGGCGGGCCTCCACGATAGCTCTGCGTCCATGAAACTGTTTACGACACGCGGAGGAGCACACTGCAGAAAACAATGGCGGCCGATGGGGGGCGATCAACCATTATCGTCCAGAATAGCACACGCGCGCGTTCGGTCACAGCGCGCACTATCTGGCGAGGTGAAATAGGCGGGTCAACGAGCCCGTCTGTTCGATATATTCCCACGGGCTCACGTGTGTTCGCTCGTGGACGCGCCCACTGTCCGGCGGCCACAGGGGCACAGGTACGCTGTCCGGGATTGCCCCCTGCGCTCTGTAAGCTGCCAGAAACTGATGTCGCGGTTCGGCTAACACGGCGCAGTGCAGAAGATATTCGAGAGTTTCTACCGCACCACAGCCGTCACACACTTCACTGGTGGCAAGTCCGTGGCGCATCCGTTGTTTCCCAGGCCACACACATCCAATGCGTGCACGGAGTATTATTGCACGTTGCAGCCGAGTCAGCCAGCAGCCGCTGACACTGTGAATGCGCTCGCCTCTTGGGATGCGTGGGTCGGGGTGCTGCGTCCGGAGGTAGTCGTCGATTATCACACGCACGTCCTCTAAAGCGAGTTGCTCGTCGCTAGGAGGGAGTTTATGTGCTGCGGTAGCGAGCTCGTCGGCGCATTCGTTGCCCTCTATGCCGCAGTGCCCGGGGATCCACTGTCCCCGTATAACGCAGCCGCGCTCCACCAAGCGCTCGAGACGCGCGCGAACTTGACATAGCAGCCGGGTTCCCCGGCCGGTGATTCGAAGGCGGCTGAGGGCGGCGCGGGAGTCGCATAGCACGACACATCTGGATGGCGGCGGAGTCAGTTAAAACAGTAGATCCAGGCCTAGGCCTAGGAACAGCAGCTCCGCCGTGGTTGAAAAACCCAGGAATGACAGGTGCAGCTGTCTGTGCAGTTGCAGAGCGGGGATGGTAGCCGCCGCTAGTAGCGAGCGACTATCTCTAGCCACGGAGCCGTCGGTGTAAACGAGGAGGTGGTGTTGGAGTTCCTCGTAGATGACGGCTCCAGTCAGCTGCTGCACTGCACAGAGCGGTCTGGTGCATTTCCCCGCGATGCCGTCGATCTCTCGCTGAACCTCCGTAGCAGCGGGCAGGGCTAGCACAGGTCGTAGGGGGGGCGTTGCATTGGTGAACTACTTGTACTCGAGCAGCGCCCCTTCTATGCGCGAGTGTCGATGTCGTCGCAACCGATGCGGTAGCGGGCCGCCGTCCGCGGCGCACTATAGGCGATTGATGTGTCGGAGCGCCCGCCGCGTGGCCTGAAGTTGTAATGGCCACGAGCCTGCCTCGGCCAAAGTAGCTGCGAATTGAGAGTTGCGAGGAAGGCCGATGCAAATGCGGAGCGCCTGGCGATGCTCGACCTCCAGCTTCTTCCAGCATGGTTTGGGCAGCGTGACGAGCGGTAGCGCGTAGAGAATTGCCCCCCCCCCCCCACCCCCCAGCTGCGGCGTTGTACAGCCGTACCGCCGCTTGCTGAGAGATGCCCTGGGCTCGAGCAGTGGGCCTGTGTACAGCAGCAGTGGTTCTCTTCATCTGCAAGAAGGCCTTAGTCGCCGCCGGTCGGAAGGCAAGGCGCAGGTCTATGTCCACCCCGGGTACCGCACCGAACGTCGCTACTGCAGGAGAACCCCGTCCAGTTTGAGCGGAGGTCGTGGCTTGCGCGAGCTCGGAACGCAGGTCATTACGACAGATTTGTCGGCGCTGAGCGAGATACCTAGGCCGCGCAAACAGTCGCTCACCATTGTCAGAGCTTCCTGCAGGCACGCACGCCCCCGCGCGGCCTCGCCCGGCGGTCCCAGGCACCCCAGAGCAATATCATCTGCGTATATGGAGATGTACACATGATGCTGGCTGTCTGTGGGCAGGTAGCCCGGCACCACCGACATCGCCACGATGAACAAAAAAGGTGACAGAACGCAGCCCTGCCGCAGCCCATCCCGACCGAGCTAGGCGCCGAGAGACCACCCTCCACGCGAACGCTCATGGAGCGCGCCTGAAAAAAGCTCCGAACGTATTGTAGCAAGCGTCCGCCAACGCCAGCCTTCTCAAGCGTCGTGAGAATGGGAGCGCGGCAGACGTTATCAAACGCGCCCGACACGTCCAGCAATAGAAGCAGCGAAACCTGCCTCACTGCCTTCGCGTGCTCGAGCGCGCTGACAACATCGAAGATGGAATCCGAATTGCACCTCATTCCGCGAAATCCCGTCTGCCGTTTATCAAAAAAAAAATCCGCGGCCGCAGCCCGCTCTTAAGGCGATGTAAAGCCATGTGTTTCATGAGCTTACCAGCAGCAGATGTTAGCGCCACTGGACGGTATTCCGCGAGCTGCACTGGTAGGAGTCCTGGCTTAGGATGGGACAGACGACTGGCGTGCGCCAGTCCTCAGGAAGGACCCCGCATTCCCACACCAGGTTGGTCTGCTGCAGCAGTACCAGCCGGTGATCCGCGTCCAGGTTGCGCAGCATCTGGTAAGTCGCCCCATCCACCCCTGGCGCCGAGCGACGGTGGCAGCGCTGAAGCGCGTTGTTGATCTCCATGACTGTGAAGGGGGCGTCACAGTGGACACCAGGGGTAGGGGCGCTGGAGTCGTCTCTGTGGCTCCCAGGGAAAGTGGCTGCCTGCGTGCGCGGGGCTTCGCGGCGCAAAGCGGTCGATCCGCAAATCACTCAGCTAGCTCCTCGTAGCTAAGGCCGACCCAGATGGCGAGAGCGGCCAGCGGCTGCGTGTTCGCTAGTGGTGTTGAAAGGCGTCGCAGGGTGGTAAAGCGCCACCGCGAGCAACAGCCCTCCTACATCTTCTTGCAGAGCGATGCCCACTGCCAGCGGTAACGCTTGTTGTAGTGCCGCCTCACTGCCGCGTCCAGCCGGTTGTATACTGTCTAGTCAGAGGGTCGGTGTGTCCGCCGCGCTCGCCACTCAGCTTTGTCGCGTTTTTGTCTCCGTCCGAGCAGCTTGTTGTCGGGCCTTAGTTACCCTGCCCGAAACTCTACGCGGTGAGCGGCTGCGAGCGCGCTAAGGACGAGACTGGAGAAGAAATCCGCGCTGCACGTAGCGGCGGCTTCTACTTCGCTGCGGAAGCGAGTCCAGTTGGCAATGAAGTGCTCGTGGCGCGCGCTTCCTTCGCAATGCGCTTAATGAGGATGGACAAGTGATCAGAGCCCCAGAGCGATGGTGCACAATAACAGGTCGCCTTGATGCCGCGGGGCGCGAAGGCAACGTCGATGCAGGAGCCGGCCGGTTGTGCCATGTCGCCGGAAGGTGGGATCGCTGGTGTTCAGCGGTGTGTCAGCTGCGTTGCCATGGCGTGTAAGTCGACTCCTAGCGCGGGGTTGCGGGCACTGCTCCACGCACAATGATGGGCGTTGAAATCCCCGAGGATGATTTGTCGGGAGGCACAGCACAAAGAGACTATACTGAACCACTGGGCGTTCCACTGCAAAGCTGGGCCATGTAAACACTAGCCACAGAGGTGTCCAAATCGCAGACACAGACTGTAACAACACACTCCTGCACATCAACGAGAACATGTTGGACGTCGCGCCGTACAGAAATTGCACACCAGGATTTTCCTGGCTTGTGCTGAGGATCACGGCACATCATAGCAGCACAGGTCACCTCCTCACAGGTTCTCTTGGAGTGTTATCCGACGTAGCCGGGTAGCCGTATTTGGGGCTCCCCCTCTTGTGCACAAACGTACGTCTCCTGCAGCGCTACAACCCCAGGAGACTCGTTAGACACTCGTGAGCGCAGCTGTGAGTAGCGCACGGCAAGAAAACGTACGTTCCACTGCAGGATGGAACGAATTCCGGGAGGTGTCCGGCGACTAGCTATGATGTTGAACATACTGTAAGGAGGCGTCCGCTGCTTCTAAGCAAATGCGCCTGTCGGGAGAGTCCTCCGGGATATACCGGGCGAGAACGCGAATTGCAGCCATCAGCTGTTCGATCGTTTTGTCTCGCTCGTCTGGAGAGGTGGTGTGGGTGTTGCCTGCACCGAGAATGATTTGTGTGGTGCGAGCTGGAGTCTGGGAGCCCCCGGGGTGCTGCTGGCGTTGCTGCAGACGCCCCTGCTGCTGGCACGGTCCCTGCAACTGGCCCTGGTATACTGTTGGGAGTGGTGGGGCGGACGCTGGTGCGCGCCGCGAGAGGTCACTTGCGCATAGCTGGGAGCGCGCTGGTGCTGCTGGCCACCTGAAGGAATGGCTCCCTCACGGACAACAGCGCTACAGCGCGAACGACCCGCCGGGAGAGGGGCACTTCTGACGTCGCGATGATAATGGTCACGTGCCTCTCTGCTAAGCGGGGCAGATTGGATCCGTGGCAGTATGGCGACCTCCACAGTTTGAGCACCGCGGCTTGGCTCCGGCGCATTCCGCACTTGGATAAGGCCCGCCGCGACGGGCGCTGGCTCCATGGCGCGACAGGCTTCGGTTGCATGGGCTAGGCTAGAACACCAAGCACACTGCAACGGGAAAGGACGACATGGTCTGACCTGAAGGACCTAGCCGTAAATAGAGATATGTGGCGGCGGGCAGCAGCGGCGAACCTGAGCCTTTCAATGAGGCCGCTTCTGAGCAGCACTTTTGTAGCGAGAGTTACATTTGATGTAAAGTCGCACCGCTTCTTGCGCCGTTGCTTAGCAACCGCCGCAGCCGAGTGAGGTCACAGCGAGCGCGCGCGTTGCTACTTGCCTCATGGTCGCTTCGAACGCTAAGATACAGAGTCCAATCAATAATAATAATAATAACAATCAATATTATTATTATTAAATTGCTAAACAGTAAAGGAAAGGAATAGCATCTGTCAGACTTGCTGTGTGGACACTACATAGCGCAGTAATAGAAAGAAGGAAGGTGGGAGAGAACGTGGACAGAGAAACAATTCGCAGTGGCTTAGCTGTAGTTAAGCTTAAGAGGATGCGAAAGCAACTGCTTCGGTGGCTTGAGAAGAAGCACGCATTCGCCGAGCCGCATCTTGACCACGACGTTGGCTCTACGCTCTTCACGCTGTTCCTCTGTTTTCGTAGCTCGCTGTCGCTCCTTGGCTTCACATTTCTCCCTCTGCTTCTCAGACAGCATGATGACGAATTGTCTTACACTGAAATGGCATGCTTTATACAGCGCAGCCTCCTCTCCTCTACTTACCGAAGAGAGAACAGAGGTGAAGTGCCTCCAATGGAAGACGGCACCACCTGTTAGACCACAGCAGACCTCGTGGAAGAAGAGCGAAATGCCCGGCGTGGCTACGAGCCACGCTACGCTGAGGAGCCGACTTGGTAGCCCAGCTCTCGCGCTGGTATGACGTCAGTAGTCACGTGGTGTAAAGCGTAGCTACCAGACCACGCTACGTTGAAGGCTCGAAACCTGGCATTGTATTGCTTTCGCAATAAAAGGAGCCATAGTGGAAGGCAATGGAACAATTTCGGCCACCTGGGAATCGTTAACATGCATAACATCGCACAGCACACTAGATGTCTCCGTTTCGCCTCTACGTAGCCGCCGAAAGAGCGTAAACAATTGGCAGTGGCTTAGCTGTGCCATTATGGCCTTTGTAAAGGAGGCGATGGGTCTGTTGTGCCAGGATATTTGTAGAGTGAGATTGGTTTATCTTGGCTTGTCCCGATTTTTCGTTGTTTTATCTTAGCTTATCTCGACTTTTCATGGTTTATCTAGGCTTGTCAATGCTTATCACTACCCCCTCGGCTTCCCAAGACCGTGTCTATCCCCATTTATATGCTCGGCGCAATGTCCTCGGCCCCGCCGTGGTGGTATAGTGGTAAGACGTCCGACTACTGTCCGGAATTCCTGGGTTCGAACCCGACCTCGGCGGCTGCGTTTATTTGGACGCGAAACGAAGAGGCGTCCGTGTGCTGTGCGATGTCAGCGCACGTTAAAGATCCCCAGGTGGTCGAAATTACTGCGTAGCTCTCCACTATGGCTCCTCTTTCTCTCTTTCCACTTTCTCTCCCACCTTCATCCCTTCCCTTACGGTGTCGTTGAGGTGTCCGCAGAAAACAAGTGAGACAGTTACTGCGCCTTTCCCTTCCTATAAATCAATCAGTTTTTTTTAATCAATCAGTACCCGGGTTCGGTCCGCCGGGGTGGCGAAGTGGTAAGACGCCCGACTACTGTGCCGGAGTACCCGGGTTCGAACCCGACCTCGGCGGCTGCTCTTCGAAGGAGGCGAAACGGAGGCGTCGTGTGCTGTGCGATGTCAGCGTACGTTAAAGAGCCCCAGGAGGTCGAAATTACTCAGCCCTCCACTACGGCTCCTCTTTTTCTCTTTCACCTTTCTCGCCCACCTTACTCCCTTCCCTTACGGCGCGGTTGTGGTGTCCACAGAAAACAAGTCAGACAGTTACTGCGCCTTTCCCTTCCTATAAATAAATCAGTTTTTTTTGCTTCCTATAGCCCCTTCCGGTGTGGTGCAGTGGTAAGACGCCCGGCTACTGTGCCGGAGCACCCGGGCTCGAACCCGACCTCAGCGGTTGCGTTTCGATGGAGGCGAAACGAAGAGGCGTCCGTGTGCTGCGCGATGTCAGAGCACATTAAAGATCCCCAGGTGATGAAATAACTTCGTGCCCTCCACTACGGCTCCCCTTTCTCTCTTCCACCTTCGCTCCCAATTTCCTCGCTTCCCTTACGGCGCGGTTCAGGCGTCCACAGCCCCGCCGTGATGGTGCAGTGGTAAGACGCCCGACTACTGTGCCGGAGTACCCGGGTTCGAACCCGACCTCGGCGGCTGCGTTTCGATGGAGGCGAAACGAAGTGGCGTCCGTTTGCTGTGCGATGTCAGCGCACGTTAAAGATCCCCAGGTGGTCGAAACTACTTTGTAGCCCTCCACTACGGCTCCTCTCTCTCTCTCTCTCTCTCTCTCCCCTTCCACTTTCATTCCCATCTTCCTCCCTTCCCTTACGGCGCGGTTGCGGTGTCCACAGAATAAGAAGTGAGAGGGTTAAGGCCTTTCTCTTCCTATAAATAAATCTTTTTTTTTTCAGGCGTCCACAAAGCAAGTGTGACAGATACTGCGCCTTTCCCTTCCTGTGAACCAATAATAATGCTCTCCATTTCCTCTTTTCTAGCGAAACACTACGGAACACTCTTTTTCCCTTTTCTCGGTGGGGTTGCGGCGGCGGCAGCTGTGTCCCTGTGACGTAGCGCGGCTCTCGTGCATGCGCAGTGTGGTCAGTGAAGAGGACGCGAAACTCCTTCCAACCCGCGCAGTGTATGTAGCTCACGCTACAAAAAATTCTAGAGGGCCCTTTGGACCACTAAAGTGCGATGATGCGAAAGCGTCAGTTCAGTGGTCCGAAGTCCTCCACTCCAGCATCTCTTTCTTTTTTCCCTCCCACCTTCCTCCTTTTTCTTAGGGCCCGGCTAAGGTGCCCGCAGAGGACTGTGACAGGTACTGTGCCTTTTGTTCCTGTAAACCAATTTGAAACGCCGCTGATGCCTGCTGTACGCACTCGCCGCGAGACCGAACTAGAGGTGGCGCCACCGTCGCTCCGCTAGTGTGGATCGGCAGCCGGCGGTGCTCGCAAAAACTCACGCGGTGTAGGTCTGCTTCCAAGTTTACGGCAGGTTTGTTGGCGATGAAAACGTACCTTATGCAATGCCTTAGTGATTTACTGTTTAGAGTGTTCCAATATTGCAGGAAAGAATCTGTGTATTTTGCAAATGCAACAAAAAAGAAAAAAAGATGCGCTGATTTAAGAAAACAGGGCACGCAACCACCCGTCTTTTAAATTTACTGACATTGCTTTGCATGCTTTTTGCGTTGTACGGCGCTCACAGGCCTGATACTTGTGCCTGAACATGACATATCGCCTTTTCATCAGCATGCGCGTGTCTTATACGATTGAGACAGACAAAATTAATGGCAAGCCTACGGAGATACAAAGTTCGTGCTCTGTCCTGCAGTACTTTGGAATGAATCAAGGAAGCCTGGCTCATTATATCGTACTTGACTCGAGGTAATCAGGTTAAATTTAGCACTGACTGCGTACTTCCCGGCAAGTTACCACAGACTGAGTGGGCATCAACTCTGGCTAGGCGTCCAGGCACAAGTTTTCCTCAAAAATGAGATCACGCCAACACTGTACAGAAGACCTTGCCTCACAGGAAAGCTGACTGCTCACGTGTAGAGCGGTGAGCGGATTGAGTTTGCCGAGCTCACAACAAGCCGGATGCTTCTTGCGGCAGATAACCTGGCAGTATTGCACTGGGAAATGATTAAATGATTTCTTGAAACCAAGAGAAGTATAAGAAATTTCTGATGTGTGTGATGTTTAAAAATGATAAATTAGTAGTGCATATTGTTTTTTCAATTTCTATGAATTTTACCATGTGACAGAACGTTACACATTTGACAAAATTCAGGAATATCAGAGATTAATTTTCAGAAAAGCAAATGTGCAGGCTGCTAATCAGTAGCTGCGAAGACATCGTAAGAACTGGGCTTTGTCGCTGTCATATATATGTTCTGGCAAGGAAATTTGATGGCTGAAAATGTCTTTATCATGGTAATTAGTGTTGAGCAGTGACTCAATCTTATGCCAAGCAAAATGCTTGCAAAACAGGTGTCATATATAAAACTATCCCGAACGAAAGAAGTTCATCTTATCATGCGACTAAAAATATGAATTTATTCCCAAAATAAATATTGTTGGTTAAGCCCGTATGAAGCTATTGTACTCCCTTTGTCAGAAACAGCGAGTTTGGTGGAAAGAAAGCTTGAAAAAAGATTCGAATGGGCTACTGCTGTACCGCCTTTTCCACAAGTAACCAAGTAGCCTAGCCGGCCAGCGGAGCAGGCGCTCGGCCGAGCCGCGGCCTCGTCGGTGGCCTCTGCTCACCGACAGCGAGTGTAAGCTGGCTGACGCAACCATGCTTCTTCGCTATCTCTCTTAGGATGATCAAATGTAAGCCAGTAACATGTGCGGCGTCCGATTCTATGCTTTTCAAGCGCTGTGCAAGGCATAGAGGGCGCTGTGCACAGCAAATCTCGTTCAATGCTCAGATTTGGCTTACGCCGTGAAGCTGCGCTCTTCATTAGAATACCTTGCGCGTTTAATATCAGTACGCAGCTCCTGTTGGTGCAACGCTTTAAATAAATAGTTTTTCTCTCGTTTGGGATGTTAGCACAGTGAAGTAGGGTATGGATATTGAAAACTCGTGTGGTTTATTGCGCCATTCGTAGTCTTCAACTGTAACGCCACATTGAGCTAGAGAAGCAAAAAAAAAAAGGAGCCAATCATTTCCGCTCTTTCAAGTGCGGCTATTCGTGTATATATGATGAAGCGATATCTGCCAACGTCGCATTGTCCCGCTTGCTAACGCATAAAAGTGTGAAATGGGCTTCTTGATTGTGACGCCAAACTTAATGCCTGAAATTTGTTCACAGATTGCAAATACCTCAAACATTTTTGGCAATAGAAAATGTGTGATATAAATTATTCGTACCGTATGATCCCTCAGAACGTTTTGCTATTACCAGATGACTCTATTATTACGTAAGGTACCTACGAAGAAATTGCCCTTCTACTTGCATTAAACCTCTCCTGAATCTTCATCGTGTTGTGGCTAGGGACTTCAACAAGGCCTGGGAATCTCATGTTTCGAAAATTATCTTGCTTTGCTCTTGTAGGTCCCATTCCAACATTTTATTAGAAGAGTTACTCGTTTTTTTTTGTGGAGTCTAACGTCCCAAAGTGACTCAGGCTATGAGAGACGCCGTAGTGGAGGACTCCGGAAATTTCGACCACCTGGGGTTCTTTAACGTGCAACTGTCATTCCACAGTACACGGGCGCCTTGCTTTTCGCCTCGATCGAAAAGCGGCCGCCGAGGCCTACTGACGGCACCACACTGCCAGCTGATGGCAAATTACCAATCAAGAGGCTAGGTAATAGCGAGTAACACAAAAATAGTTGGCAGTCCAAATGCTGCGTGTCCGGATTCTGTTCATTTCCAGACCATATAGCTGTTACAACGCTCATATGCTGCCCCAATAAAAAAAAGACAGTTATACTTAGAAGGAATTTATTGCCCTTATGATCGAGCTGTTAGAATTACTATCTTCCATGCAGTTCCCTCATTAAACGAATAAATTACTTGCAGTTTAATGTATGAGCGTAATTACCAAAGCAAAAAACATGACGCTGGTTTTGTACGTTACCAAATGGCGGGAAATATGGTATATAGCAAGTGGGGCACTCTAAAATGGTGGAAATCTTTTCTTGATCTCTCTTCCAGCTTCACGAAGCGTCGCAAACACGCCCGTCGTCGTCCTAACAGACGACTGGAAACCATAGGAATAAGCGTATTAAGTTCTGTAAATCCATTTCCCGTTTTACTTTTCTGACGCTCCAAACGAGCAGAAAAGGAACTATTTGCACAGTCGTTGTAACTACCGGAGCATTGTACTGATATTATGCGTGAAGGCATTCTAAACAAGAGCGCAGAGCACAGGGCCAGCCCAAAACAAACGTTGATAAGGTATTGCTGTGTGGAGCGCCTTTAGCGAGCACAGCGCTCCGAAGGTGTGAAATCGGAGGCCGATATTCGCTTACGTTTTATCATCCCATGGGGAGAGCAAGGGAGCGCGCGTACATCAGTCACCTTACCCTCGCCGCCGGAGAGCAGCGGTCAGTGACGGCGGTGGTTGCGCAATGTCGAAATAAGAAATCTGCGAAACCTTAAGTAAAAAAAAAAAGCTTAAAAAACATTGAAAAAAAAACGCCGGAAATTTCTGAGTGCCTGTGACGCTATTTTGCAGTGCTGCTATATATAATACACCGTGCGACGACAAAGCGTCAGACTGGCAGCATGGTTTCTGCTCGTGATCTGGCAAATATTGGAAGCTGGTTTGGTTTTGGTATATGTATGAACGTCCCAGAGAGACGTAGCATATTCGAGACGTCACAGTGAAGAGCAAGGACATTTCGACTCTTGGTGCTTTTAAATGCGTGATCAAATCGCAAAGTAAACAGCCTCTTTGTTTTTCGTTTCCATCAAAGATTAGTAGCCGCGGCCGCAACTTGATTACACAACCTTGGGTTCAGCCGTGAGCTACTAACCTTTCAGCCAACATGGCAGGGTTGACAAGAAGAACTGCTAAAGGTCAGTTCAGAACGTACAACAAAATATAGTTATAATTGCTTGCAATTTTCTTCAGAGTGATAGGAAGCTTTTTTTTTTAAATATCCGCGAACACGATGCAGTATTCGCTTTTATCAAGAATGGATATCAAAAAGACAGGAAGAGCTAATGATGACCTTAGTTATTCAAGCACTCGATTAACAATTCATGAATTCTACGTGCGACCAGAGCGCCCTCTCACTGCCCTACCCTATGCTTACTCCTTTGCATTTCTCTGCACTATAGTGCATTCAGGAAGCATGCCGAATATATCCACTATGGTATTTTATAAGCCATCACTAGCGGAACGCGCCGTTATAAATTCAAATGCGAACTTTCTGCACAGCAACGCAATGCAATCGGGGCAAAGTGATGAGAGGTTAGTGTTTTCATATCATGAATACTGACACTAAACTAGCATGATGGCGTATACGAGTTAGTTTACTGAGTAAGTTTTAGGAGAACTCGTAACTTTGCAAATAATGACCACGCTGTCAGTGAGCTATTCTACTAACGCATTCCGAAATTCTACCTCCCATACACCGCGCATCCCGTATGGCGAAATAAGACAATTTAGTTGCTTCGTATCGGCTGAAAAGAGAACCTTGTGAAGTAAACGCTGGCATTCCGATAATTAATCAAAATTTCCGTTTGGCAACATCGCTGAAATCCCAAGAAAAACGGAGACGTTAATGTGCCATAGTGCGACATTATTTCAGCCAAGTAATATTTGTTCAGCAAGTTGTTGCACAAACAATACGAAATTCTGCATTTATCTTAAAGACTGGCTCTCTCTCTGGGTCACATTCTTCATTCCTTTGGGAGCATCAGAATACCCATAATAAAACGGTGAACATACAAACGAGGACACACAGAAGAGAACAACGCGGACAGAAGCGCCGGTGTTGTTCTCTTCTGTGTGGCTTAGTTTGCATGTGCGCCGTTTTAATATTGATAATTAGCAACTGACAGCTTTCTATTTTGTTGAGCTTAAGAATAATCGCGTTTGTGATTCGCAGTGCATACCAGGAGTATATAAAGAAACTACACAGTGGGAGAGATGATTAGGGGTTTATGAAATGGCTATTGAATTGAAGGGAAATATATTCTTTCTAGTATATGATATAATGGGGTGGCCCTCCAAATGGACATATTAAGGGCAAAAAAGAGAAATATTGCGCAAGAACCCTAAGTGCATGCAAATTCTCTGGTGACAAGGAGACAGTGAAACCACGGCAAGTTTATTTGATACATAGTATCAAGTAACGCCCTTTACACGGCATGCGACTGGACTGCCATTATGTTGCAAACTATGACTGTCGGTGGACAGGGCTAATGGCGGCACCTTCCTTCTCATGTGTATGCCCTTTCGTGCTCCAAATGAGCTCTGGTGGCATTTGTGATCATTTAGTTAGTGGCACAAAAGCGACTGTTCTTGCTGTTGGAAGACTCGAAGGGTGAACTTCAGAAGAACAGATCGTCGATAGCCTCCTGTTCTGGGGCGTTTCCGTAACCAGGCTCGGTGATGTCGGCTGGAGTCGACTGCTTCCCTTCAGAAGACGGCGCATCATCGTAATAATATTCTGTCTGAAATACGTCCGCCTTTCCGCCTGGCTTTCTTGTAGTCGAGCCGATTTCACCGGCTACCCTGCGATTCTCTACCTTGAGTTCGCTACTGCCTTCTGATGCATCGGAGTTTCCGACTGACGTGTCGTTCTTGCTGTCATCGTAGTAATTATCTACGCCCAGACCGGCAGCAGTCGTCATGCTGGATGCTGCTCCGCTTTTAGGAGGAATTAGTGTGCGCCAAATGGAGCCTTCGTCGCTGTTATTTAGTGATGAATTAAGCTTCACTATGCGCTGGCTGAGAGAATCTTTCTCTGAAAGAGTGCTTTGAGACATTTCACGACTTTGAGGAAGCCCTGCAGTGCCTGGATGGCTGGCTGGTGCAGTCACCGGCACATTTTTTCCTGAAGTTTGCACGATTGGCGTCTCCCTAGAGTTACCTGGCACGGGAGACGGCATATTATTTGTTTCTGGGTTGTTGATTAGTGCTGCCGGCTGGTCGTTTTGAACACTCGATGCAAGCAGTGTTGTGGTCACTTCGTTCAGGTTAAGCAAACTGCTAAGCCGTAACAAACCATCGGCATTCTTGCTCCCCATGATGGCTGAGCTGCGTTCGGGAACATCGGTTTTCCGCTTTTTAAAGAACTGTTTAGTTATGCTTTGCGAGGGCGACGCCGGCTTTGCTTTCCTAGTGCTACTGCTACGCCGTACATCAGCGGACTCCTTTTTCACCATTATTGCTATATACGGTCCCGGTTGTGGTGACTGAGTGCTTGCTTGCGAGTGGGAAGACGTCTCTCCTTCGTCACTGTTATCTTCGTCGTCACCGTCATCAGAGTTCAACCCCCAACTGGAAGCTTTTTCGCTTCCTTTGGTGCTCGACACATCGGTCGATGAGGGCACGACCCTGGCGGCGGTTCTTGTAGTAGAACGCGCTGGCATGCCACCATCGCGAGACCATTCACCGCGACCAGTACGATTACTTGATACGTTAAGTGACGTTTCTTGCCGTGTATAATGCTCGTTGATCGAACCTGTGTTTCGCCCATTATTGCCGGTAGAGGCACTCACTCCTTGCGCGGGGGGTACATGTGTCTGGGGCGAGTGGTTAGATCGCGGTGGAAAGTCTACCTCCATTTCGAGCAAACTACCGCTGTCGTTATCAATGTCGTTTCCCTCGGCCTTCGCAGATGTCCTTGTTACGATATGAGCTTTCCGCTCGTCTTCTGCGTGACTGGTTGGCGGTGCTGCATGTTCTGCATCAGGCACGTGACTGTTTGCAGTGATGGCTCGTGGAACTGTTGCAGTAGTTCTGTTTCCATTTGAAGTTACGCTGCCTACCGCGCTACTAGGGCTACTAAAGTTTGACTCATCAGGACTCCAATTTAGTTTTCTGAAAGAAGAGCCATTCGAGTCGCCAGTTCCCGACTGCGCATAGCTTTTTGGTGTAGAGACAGATACAGATATAGCGGAGCTGTCATCTTGTTTAATGTTCGCTAAACCGACTGGTGAAATTTCAATTCCGCCATTTGAACTTTGGATAGAAAAACCGCTGCCATTTTGCTCATCCAGCTCTGAGTGCTTAGTAGCTGACTCGGACTCGGCGTCATCTATGGTGTCATTGATGTTGTTAATAAAGTCGACAAAATTTTCACCGTCCGTACCAAGGCTGTGATTGACGGCGATGCTTTGTAGATTAGTCTGGGAGGTTCGGTCCGTGTGCCCTGAGTAGAGTGGAGCAACAGTAGAGACGATATTGGACGGCGGCTTCGGTGGCTTGGAATGCAATAATTTAGGGTTCTCAGATTTCGCTGCGTACAGCTCAGTAGTACCAATTAGACTAGACTTCTGAGTAAGCTCGTGAAATCCGCTGGTTTCTGCATACCCCGAAGTTCTCTCTTGCTTATTCCCAGCCCCACTGATGCTGGACTGTACAGTATCGTTATGTGATTCGTCAACGGGTACCGAATCAATAGCATTCCGTGGCGCCACCTTTGCTTTTCTACTCGACGAGCTGCTGGGTTCTTTTGTAAGGGTGATAGTCCCTGTCATGTCGCCTTCTGGAATACGTTTCGGCTTGGTTGATTTAACATCAAAGCTTATCGTAGAACCTGTTCCTAAAACGGAGATTGTAGTTTCGCGCTTCGGCGAGCTTGGTGCGCCATCTCTGCCCACTGACGTTGCCACAGAGGCCTGTAATTTAGACGCTGTTTTTGAAGAAATCATTGAAGTATCCTTTTCTTCCACGCTGGTCAACATGCGAGGCTTTTTACTGCGGCGACCACGCGTCGTGAGCATAGCCTGATGTTTCAATTTTTTGTTGGAAACTTTGCGGTGTACCGCGATAGACATGGATGCATGACCATCTCGGAGACTAAGGCCTTCTAAGCCTGCTGAGCCGTGAGCAACGAAGGAGCTTTCTTCAAGCGCCCCGGAAGACGACGACGACGAGCCGGAGTCGATGTTCGTTGTGCGCTTCGTGGAATATTTCCGCTTCCCGCGCCTTCTTCGGTGCCCAAGCTTTCCCCTAGTCCTGCGGTTGTGGCGCACGCTTAGAGAGTGCGACTGCGTATCACCATTTCCTTTGCTGCCAACTGACGCCGAAAATGTGGAAGTCTCCGTAGCAGCGCTGACGTTCGCGGCAGAGCCGACAGCGCCGACAAGCGGCACGGCACTACCAGTTTCACTGCTCGGCCGAACAGTGGCTGTTGTTGCTTTGGCTATAGTTCCAGCTGTGGCTTTTGAGAGTGTAGCGCCCTTGGGCTTGGATTTAGTTTCTTTAGCATGCGAAGACATCGAGCGGTGCACATTCCGGCGGGCCGTTGTGTATTCTTCGTCTTCTTTGGCCCGAAGCTTGCTCATGACTCCGCCTTTTGGCACGACTATGACCCCTTCGGTGAGCCTCTGCACCTCGGCTAAGTTGTCTGGTGTGGTTCTCCGCGATGTGCCCAACACTGTGGGTGCGTAGACTCGCTCGCGATTCGAGTCTTTGCGACGCGTTACTCCGTGGTTCTTGCCCACTTGACCCCCTGGAGTTACGTGCGAGGCCTTTGGTCGCTGTGGTGTGGACAATGCCACAATTTCTTGCTGAGGAGCGTCCATGTGAGACGGGGTGGCTGCTGATCCGGGACTCATCGCTGTAGAGATTCGCGTGACGGCGGCGAGGCTTATTTCGGTAGCAGTGGTGTCGTTCTTCTTGAAGAAGTGGAGTATCTGACCTGTTTCGAGAAGACAGTGTAAGAAATAATGAGTATAGCCAAGGCTTAATATGAGTCACTGCACAAAACTAAACCAAACTCAAGGCTGGTATAAAAGCAGCCAGTAAACCAGAATGAAACTGTACGTCCCGCTAGCAATATTGTTTTGTCAGTGCTCTTTATAACGTCCGGAAAGCTGCATAAACGTCTACCGCAGATCTCTGAGCGCTTCTCCGCAGCGTACAGTGATTTCTAACAAATGAAGTAAATACACTTAGTGATTTATTAGCAACGATCAAGGACCTCAAACTCGTATTGCCATTACGGGCCGAATTAAGAAATATTCTCTCCGTTACTGGTCAGGGGGAGAAACAACAACAAAGTAAAAATATAAAAGTAATGCAATAAACGATGCAAAAATTATTCCTGAAAACAAAAGAAACTACATTATGCCGGAAACATCGTCTCTAGACCACTATCGCTTTCTTAGTGGAATCAGAAAATGGCGCGTGCTGCCTTTTACTTAAACGACGGGCAGTAGCCAATTCAATATTGCTCAGAGATAGCTACTGAAAATCACGCAAGTGAATCCCGCATCTACAACTCATTGCCATAATGTTTGACCCTTAAGGACACCCCGGTAGGGCATTACACAAAGAGATGGCGGGGGGGGGGGGGGGGGGGGAGGAGGGAAGGGGAAGAGAAGCAGGAAAGACTTTTCTTGGCCGTAGATATTTTTACACAATGAAAAGCAAGCACAAATGCAAGGTGACTTTGTACATTTTTATGGAACCATAGCAAACTGAATATAAAAAAACTAAACGAACAAAAGCAGCAATGCAGTCAAAGGTCGGCATATGCTAACACTAAATTTATATCAACTTATACAAACATATTACTCAAAAAGTTGTACGCGCACACAGAATAACAAGAAGTATTTTAGGAAAACTATGTAACACTAGCAAACCGAAAATTCATCGTGAGGCTCTACCGAGGTTGCGAAGAAAAACTGAAAACCCAATGCTGATCATTTTAATTCAGCAAAATTAGCTCACATTAACTGTCAGAATTTCTAGTTGTCACTTTTGTGGCCAAATGATTCGGGAATCTAATTCCATTCATCTCTAATAGCCAATGGCAAGAGTAATCTATTGGAGATATTTCTGGAGCCAGTTATAAGTTGTATACAAAGAGAAGTCAAGAGCCGACGTGACGATAGCGCGAGTGGCACTACTAGGGTGGCTCTAAGGTCGAGGCGGTTATAATACCAATTATGAGATAAGCCAAATTGCGATGTCTTTCTTCGATCAGCTAATGTGTCGAGATGAATGGATACCAGTAGCCCGTGTAGAAAAAGTAGCGAGCCGCCTGATTCTGGAGGTTTTAGATGAAATGAATGGGCTAATTGCGATGAGGACTCCATACTGCGGCACCAAATAAAAATTTGTATCGGAGATAAACAGATAAGAAACTGTTGGGACGCTGCCCTATTACTGATTCCGGGTCGTGAATTCTGCTGCTTTTGTCACGAAAGACACCCCATAAATGAGGAAACATCCGTGTCCGGTCGCGGACATCATTCTAGTGTTGCCTGCGCTGGAGAAGGGGTTGAGTCTTTCCTTTTCCCAGCAGTGAACTCCTGCCGCGACAATTAAGGTGATCTTTTCCTTTATAGCTGCGGAAAGTTTAACTTGTCGCTTTTGTGACGGGGGATGAAGGAAGCAATCATGTTTCTTTTTCTGATATCCTTCATGTAAGTGTCCCCTGCCCGGAGTGCGGAAATTAATAGTGTTTCTTTACCAGTGGCAACCAAAGAATTAGATGCGGATTAGCCAGTTGTAATCTCTGCCAGTGGAGACTACAGCTTCGAGAACCAGCTTCAACTGTAAGGGGCCAGCTACCCATGTTCTCTCATTTCCGGCCTTTTCGATGACATACTCCAGAAAGCAGAGTTGAGTAAAAGGAAATAAGCCAATAGAAGAGCAACCTGTACCAGTGGTTCCATGCATCGATAAACTGTTTCTTAACTTCAAAAAGGCAGCAGCAAAGTTGGATGTAAATGTCGTATTTCTCGGTCCCATGCAAATTTACTCAACCTTCACGATGGTTAAGCTGAATAAAGAGGCGGCGTGCAACTTAAAATATGCCAGTAATTTTCCCAACACTTTTTCTGAGGGTGTATCATGTTCCTAAAGTGTGGGAAGGTTCATAATGACCAGATTGGGCACGGTTTCTATCAGAGAGGAGGAAAGCAATTCCTGAATGGGAAGACGAATTCGGAAGGAGATATGTCCGGCCACTACAATCAACGCTGCCACGTCTGTCGGTCTTTATTCTGGGAATCCATGTCCTAGGAGATGCCAAATAACAAATCAAAGGTTGTATAATTAGCTTTTTACATTCAAATGTTGTAGAAGCGTGAGTCACCACCTTCATTTTTTTCTAGTGTTCGCGCTGTATAAAAATCAACCGTTTAACTTGGAACGCATTCGATGTTTGGGTATACAGCCACTATGGACTCCTGTGTTAATGTTCGTCCCCGGATGGCTTTATGATCTGCCTATTCTAGCCCCTTTTTTGGCGATGCCCGAGTGCGGGACTGTGGAAGGGAAGTTTTAGAAAGGCAGATGTGCTTCTACCGCTTTCTTGTAGTCATTTCTAAGTGACTTCATTTTACCGTGTTACCTGTAGTCCGTCAAGGGTTCTTTCAAATTTGCTCCCCGTATTTGTTGTTGGCTGTCGGGTGGTTTGCATGACTCTTCCTTTTGCCCTGCAATATCTTTATTTATATAACATTTACTCCCTTCCTGCCTAGCCGCCTTTCACGTCTTCCTGTTTTTGTTTTGGTTTTGCGGTTGTCTTTTACCTGATCCGCCCATTTCTATTCCTCCTTCCTGTGCTGTTGCTATCATTCTGTTCCTATTATATCTCTTACTTTTTGATGTATACTACACAAAGGCCACTTCGTTTCTTTTCTTTCTCTTTCGCTTTTTCACACGTAGCCAAGTTTTTCTTTCGCGTTTGTTCCTGGATAGCTGTCTTACACTTTTTCGAATGCACTCATGACGCGCTTTGCGTCGTGATTTGGGCGACGGCGCCATGTGGTCCAGTGTAAGTGGAATTTATCTAATTGCTTTAGTGAAAAGTGAAAGTTGGTATTCCTGTATTCGGTCTTCCTTTTTCTCTACGTTCCTTCAAGCCATACCTTCCCGTCCAGAAATGCACCAACTAGCCCAGGAAAAACAGCTTATACAATATTCTAAGGTTGTATAAAGGCATTTTAGCTGGCTGGCTGGTTAGAGTCGAAGAGACGGACAAGTCGCGCGGTTTGCCTGTGGTGCACCTAATCTCGCGATATTTGTGTCATGGTGAGTCAGACATGGTAATTTTATTGCCACCCACAACGAGCATTCAAGAAACAATTTTTTAAATATCTGCGGTAAGCTGCTATGATGGACCTATGTTGGGTACAATGGTCTAATGTGTACATTTATTTCCTGTCATTCGCGTTCCTTGGGTCTGTTCTTCCGCAGATATCATGTAAAAAATCTCTTCCTATTGTTTATCGTTGCAAACGAACTTCCGACTACTTCATTATTTTCAGGTTGGTTACAATAGTAATGGAGTGGCGCAAGCGTTTGAGAACAAATTCACGAGCGACTGCTCGATCAATAGTGTAAGTGAAGCTCCGGGAAATGTCCAAGCAGGGCATACTTATTCTATCAGTGATCATGGCTGTCGAAGCTCAGCAGTGAAATCAATAGTAATATTATAGTCATCACACCACAGTAGACCGATCGGCAAAGCAGGGCTTTTGAACGGCAATAAACAGAGAATTTGACGAGAGTTCGTGCATGCTGCCGAAATGATCTGCTGAAGAAACGTCATCTGATTTGTTGGCTCCACGAGAGTACGCCATATCACACCATCCTGTTAAGGTAAAAATTGGTGGGAAGTAGTAAACAGAAAGTCAGCTTTAAAAGATGGGTTGATATGCTATAGGCAATCTGCGTTGAAATTTGGCATGTCGATTGCAGCTTCATAACACACAGCCTTGTGACAGAAGCGTGATTTTCTGGGTGCGTCCGGGGCCACATTGTCTAACCTATCGTTTTGGTCTTAGGATTTGTATGTTCCAGTGCCTTTGATTCGATGACGAAGTCGCCACTTTCAAACGTTCGTGGAAATAAATAGATTATTAAATGACTCAACAGCCACCTCACCTCATCGCTAGATGAAGGATGCAGCAATTATTAGTCGTATAAGCCGAGAGAGCGAGATCTGTTATCTTGACTTATGTGATTGGCCGCTTGGTGCTTTCGTCTTAAGCTGCCGTCATGCTGACCCAAGAGTTACAGGGGACCAAATAGATCTTAAATGAAAAACTAAACGTTGGAGAACCAAGGCCATATAGCGATTTAGAGCGATAGCAGAGTTTTTTAGGTAAACTTGGGGACCGCTTGGTTACGTCGAGGGAACCTTGAAGCCGAGCTAAGCTCAAATTGGGGTTAATCTTTCTAACGATAACTATTGCCCATTGCATTATGTTATAGTAAGCTGGTGCATGACCACATAAGTGGCCAGTTGACGATGAGTAATATATTTACCATTGCCTTTCGACCTTAACGAAAAAGTTACGATTATCAGTAATGTCAAATATTATGGGATAGGTGCGCCATCAGCTGAACATTTAGCATTAGCAAAACCCTGCAAGAGCGTGCTATTATTATCCGTAAAACTTGGTTTAACCGCGTTGAAATGGAAGCTGTAACACGATTCGCGAATTAGAAAAGCCAGAATCATACAAATGCATGAAATATATAGTAATAAGGTTACCAAGTGATTTAACCCTGCCATTAAAGCCCGCGATGTCACGAAGCCAGATGATAATAGTGAATTTTGGACAGCAAAACAGCTCACTTCGAAACACAGCACAGAAAGGAAACGACAACACAGCGCTGACTTAACTGGTTTTTAATTAGAGAGCGACACACTACATATGTACGAAAAGTGGGCGCGAACGAATTGATAACAGCTGCTGAGCTTGCACGTGGCGGAAAGACAACGAACGCAAAGTTAAAAGGCGCACGATAACTATACAGGTAAAAACAAGGCAGAACGGCAAAGCTATGAAGAAGCGAAAAAGAGGGGAGACCAATAGGTAAAAACAGTTACAGATGAAACGATGCGAAGATACGAAGACTAAAATCGAAAAAAGAGCCAAAAGGGGCATTGAGAGCGATGAAAGAGCCACAAAGGCAATAAGAGCGACAAAAGAGCCAAAAGGGGGATTAAGAGCGATAATAGACCCAAAAGGGACAATAAGAGCGATAAAGGAGACAAAGGGGCATTAAGAGCGATAAAAGAGCCAAAAGGCCAATTAAGAGCATTACAAGACCAAAAGGGCATTAAAAACAGATTACCTAAAACAACCAAGGCCAGGCCGCTAAAGGCTGAAGAGAGTACACCGGAATCTAAACATTAAAACTACTGTGCACCTGGTTCAAATATTCTAACTCGCGTCTAGTCAGGCCTATTGAGGGTGTGCTAACACAATTTTGACCTAGCTTTAGAATGTGAGTGGCTTCTATGATTTCGCGTATGACCTGATGTGCACTTCTCGCAATGACAGTGCATTTATGAAGGGATGGCTCACAGGACCGAGAGGGACATTTTAGGCAGTGAACACCTAGGTTTCTTTTTGCAGTATCTTAAACACTGAGTATTCCATAAGACGTTCGTTTAGGCAGCACCCGGTTTGCCCCCCGTAGGCCTTGCCACAACTCAGGGCAATCTTTAGACGACACCAACTTGGCAGGGAACGAAGTGAAGTTGGAACTGCAAAGGCTCCTTTCATAAGAAGTGTGAGATGGGAAACGGACGCTCGAGACCCTTTAATCTTTGTCGTTTACTCAGCAGGTAGTCGAGTTTTAGATTTGCCAAGAGTGTCAGGCTTCTCTTCGCAGCAATACAGCAATGCTCAGAAATTTGATGACGACGTCATTGTCGGTGAAGCTTCCCATTGCTTTCGGCCAAGCCCTTCTGTGACTTTCCCGATGACGCCAATAAAGCTTCGCGGCAATTGCGTTCGGTGGCTTTGGTTTTGAAGTTAAAGCTTCATTTTTTTTTACTCGAGGAGTTTGCCATCAGGCATAGTGAAAAGAAATCGGGGAGTAGGAGGAAACTGGAAGAAAGAGTGCAAACAGGTCTTAAATAATCACACAGGTTGCCGATAAACTGATTGTTCAGCGTCCACTTCCTGTAATCACATTCATGGTCCCACCGCAGGCCTACTTTCCGTAGGTAGCACTGTCTCACGGATGCCATAGCTGGGCAGGTCCACAATAGAAGATTCGTATCGCAAGGTTCTTGTGAAGCACCACAGTGAGGGCACTTTTCGGTCACTTGTAAGCGTTGGTCACGCCACCGATAACGCACAGAAGGGGTAAGAGCCGCTCCTGCCCGAATCCGGCGCACAAATACCTCGTCCTTCCGAGTGAGATTACGGGAGGGAGGTACAAACACGGAGGCATTAGAGCGCGTGCTCGCTGGCGCAAACATTTTTTTCTTGGAAACATGGGACATGAGTGGATTTGGGGAAAGAGAGGAAGGTGGCGAGATGTCTGATGGGTCAAGGTGGATCATTTTATCCACATGGATATTATGTAGATCGTGAGCATGGCCGCGAATCCAGTGTGTACGCACAAGACAGGGATATTTTTTACGGACCTCGTGAATGGATCGTGTAATTTTGAATGTGCGTCGAACAGCCTTAAGCTGCTTAAGGGCGGCTAGGAAGCCGGTGTAAACTGGTTGATTTATAGAAGAGAAAGGCGCGGTAACTGTCTCACTTTTTCCGTCGACACCTCAACCGCGCCGTAAGGGAAAGGAGAAAGGTGGGAGTGAAAGAGGAAAGAAAGAGGGGCCATAGTGGAGGGCTACGGAGTAATTTCGATCACCTGGTGATCTTTAAGGGGCGCTGACATCGCACAGTACACGGACGCCACTTCGTTTCGCTTCCATCGAAACGCAGCCGCCGAGGTCGGTTAGGAACCCGGGTGCTCCGGCACAGTATTCGGGCGTCTACCACTGCACCACCCCGGCGGGGCCCTCTAAAAAGTGGTCATTCGATGCAGTTTTGTATCGAAAAAAGCACTTTAGTTAAAGCATGAAACCGCTTCACGTTATTTCCACATTTAGGAGTTGTCATTGCATAATAATATCGCGCGTGGCCAGCTACAAGGGATCACGTTAAAGATCACCAGGTGGTCGAAATTACTCCGTAGCCCTCCACTACGGCTCCTCTTTCTCTCTTTCCACCTTCACTCCCACCTTCATCCCTTCCCTTACGGCGCGGTTCAGGTTTCCACAGAGTAAGTGTGACAGATACTGGGCATTTTCCTTCCTGTGAACCAATAAAAAAAATGCTGCCACATAAGAGTACTGCGGTGGGGAAGCGTGGAGTTTTTGAACTAAGTACTGATAAAGAAAAGATTGCCACCAAGATCACGGTTTCTTATTAGAAGCGCCAACGATTAGAAACCCACTCGGTTCTCTCCTTGACGTGCTCGTAAATGAGCAGACACGATAGTAGTATTACCATTCTCATGCGTATCCTTGCCCTCTGCGAGCCTGGTTTAGGGTCCTTGACCCGGTGCTAGCGCGAGCATCGTCACGCGCCTGATTAGAACTTTGTGACAGGTAGTCCACAGATACTCCCTGAGGACACTCCTGATAGAGGCTTACTGGGAGGCGAAAATGTTGGATGGAGTACGATTTTTTCAAACGAAGCGCACGCGGATGTAGTACAAGGACGAAGCGCTGTACTTGGTGGTTTCTGTCGTTGTCATTTCACGAGAATCTATAAAATGACAGGTGTTCTTTCTTTTCCTTTTTACTTCTCACTCGCGACCAGACTGATTTCCTTAAGACGTTGCTCCGAATTTACAATGGCATTTCTACTGACCACTGTAGTTCTGGGTTGGTTCTAAAAGAACAAGCGGAAACCTCTTTTTCCTAGGACACAGCATCGCGCTTGAACAGACAGAGAGAAAGGGCCGTAAATATATTCTTATTCCTTTGCCCCGCCGGAGTGGCTCAGTGGTTTCTGGCGCTCGACTACTGTTCCCAAGGATGCGGGATCGAATCCCGGCCTTGGCGGCAGCTTTTCGCTCGAGGCGAAAAGCAAGGCGCCCGTGTGCTGTGCGATGTCAATGCACGTTAAAGAACCCCAGGTGGTCGAAATTTCCGGAGTCCTCCACTACGGCGTCTTTCTAGTCTGAGTCGCTTTGGGACGTTAAACCCAACAAACCACAAAGCAAACCAATATTCTTATTCCCCCTCAGTCATCAGAGCAATGCATCCGCAGCGTACGAACCCTCGAGCCAGAAGTTGCCGGTGCAGTGCGTGGCCTCACCTTTGCCGTCGAAGACAAAGACTGCAACCGGCGCGGCGACGACGCCCACGAGAACCACGAACATGGCCAGCAGCATCGGCACCAGACATCGTATCCTTCGCCGCCGGGGCGGTGGCGGTGATTGGCTGCAGGAAGTTAAGGCACCGTCATTTTACACATTTAACATTTTTACATCTTTCTGCATGAGGAAAGGGTACTCGAGTGTGCCCGTTCTAATGCCTTGCCTGAAAAACGGCAAGAAAGGGCTAATGCACTAAGGTTAACAATCAGGAGGTTCTGACAGGCTACGCTACATTCTATAAAATGAAAGAGAGGGTACTTAAAAAAGTGAAAGAGGGAAATGCGGTCTTAAACCCAAAATCGCTGCAGCATTGTCCAGAGCACTGTGAGGACTGGCGCGCGCTGCGACCTCAATATAATACTTCTGCTTTTTGACGCCAAACAAATGACATTTCCACAAAGCAGGATGGTCCATAGTGAAGCATGGCTGATCCACTTATAGGGTACTTGCCTTGGGAGAGAATTACACCTTTAAGGGTGTAAAAACGTTTAGTGTGTACGCTATACTCTGGAAAAATATAATGATATCGGTTCAATCACTGACTGAGTAGACGAAGTGGTAAGAGTAAGTTGCCGCACCTACTTCTTTTCTGTTATACGCAAGCAGGTCATAGACATATCTGCCGAATATTCAAAAGCATAATAAAGGCAAGCGGTGACCTAGATATAGGTAGAGTCATTGGAAACTTACAAATGCTCGCTAGCACCTTCCATATCAATGCATACTTTTAAAACCACACAGGAGAGAATTCAATGAAGTTTTTCCTCTGAATATTTGTGTGTCCTTTGGCGGTTCCTTGCTACGTAGACGCTTGTTTGGCGTCAAATACGCACTTGAGTTGAAGAGCATTGCATTTAAATATTCTTATTTAAATCAGGTAAAAGGAACCACATATTTGCGAAAAGTAAGGTCGGCATTCATTTCAAAATAATAATGATTAGCGTGGTCTCCAGGATACAGAACAAAAGCTAGCCTCCGCGTGTGAATTTTATTTACAAAATAGTCTAGTGATGGCAACAGTTGTGACCAAAGTTCGGTCCATTCCTCCTAACACATGTTGTGTATTGTGTGTTGAAGACGCTTCTCTGCTATTTATACAAGGTAAACTATCCACACAGGCTAATATCTATGCGCCTCCAGTGTCGCTTTAAGCCGTGTCATCTACGCAAGAGTTGGAAGTGGTGACAATCGACCTAGGAAGAAAAACTCGGAGCAACCAGAAAGATCAAATGGGCCTTACCAATGATGATGCACGTATGATGAGAACGAGAGAGGACGTTTTTACTGTGACGGTTTGCGTGCATGTGTACGCCTCGTCTATTGCGATATAAATAGAGACGCGGCACGCCTCTAAAAGAAGTTCTTAGAGTTGGAAACCAGCACGTGTCGGAATTGGATTTCTTTCAAAGCCTTTAGCATGAATTCCATCAAAGGCCGCTGATCAACCAGTTACGGAGTGTTGAGGGAGCGTGCGCAGGTATGCGCAAAAGCCAGATTATGACCCTGCAAATTGTTGGATTTCCGTAACGCTTAGTGAGGTTTTTGAAATTTATTTGTCTCTCTTGTACCTCTCGTATTGGTGCTAGGCTTCCAGGTTTTGTAGCCTCTTCTAATCCTTTCATTTTGTGTGTTCCCATGTTTTGGTAAACGACATGTTTGCGCTTTGAATATAATTGTGCAATTCTTCTCTATCGTCTGTTTCGCGCATATACGTTTTGTTCTGTTTTACTCCTACCTGTTCTCTTGCATGTAACTATCAGAGGTTTGGCAAATGGGCTTATAAAATCAGCCGTTTTGGCGTGTTAGATGCAGGATACCGACGATACTGCAACGCAAGTAGAGGGCACCTTTTCAGAGACCGTAGCAGCTGCCCCCTCGTACTGTGTGCACTCTGTAAGGGAATCCGCAAGAATGTATATTATATAGGAAGGAAACCTTCCGAGGGAGCCTTTGCTGCTGGCAAAAGAAAGTAGTCTCAATGTATAGGGAGTATGCGCCTACATCATAGCGGCCGCCATTTTGTGGTGCGTGTAACGGGGTGAAAGGCTACAGATACATCTGCTGGTGTTATCGCTGCCTGCTCCGGCTTGCACTGACAAAGCTGCACTCTGAACCACAAAATGGCGCCCATGAAGTGAATTGAGTGCCTAATATATAGACGTGAGCGCTCATTTTGTCGCCTTTGTACCTGCCAGTCGGCTGCTGAGCTCAGCGTCCCTTACCAAACCAGCTGTGCCATGCTGACATTATAGCACGGCACTCTCTACTCGTATAACAGCAAGCTCGCATTAGCAGCGTATACTCAAATCGGAAGAGCTCAAGTGACATCCAAAGGACCTTCATTTGCCCTCTCCCACGAATTTAGTGGTTGTCAGCAGGTACAGGCGGAAAGCTACAACGTGGTATGTGGCCCGAACTCTCCGTGCATCGAATTAAGATTCTAATGACGCAGCTTAATGTTAAGACGGCTGCGATTTATGTGTAGACACAATATGTGACGCCGGAAAGCTCACGATTGATCGGCCAGTGTAGGGTGGGCGGGTATTTGAAAGAGCGCGAAGGTGGCCGATAATTTACTTATCCTAAAAGTCGATCTCAAACTTGCCCTATTGATGCCGGAATCGGAACGTGTGCCTGAGTAAATAATAAATACATTTCAGTATATGTTGACGCCATTGTGAGGTGCAAAAGAAGAGGATGAAGGGCTGGGCATTTTCCTATCAAGGACAATCCAGAGAACACGTGGATGTGCAACTAAAGCACGCATTAAAAAGAAAATGATAAGTCAAAAGAACTGCAACAGGCTTACATGATCCGGTTCTCATCGCTCTCATCGATGCCTGCTCCACCGTGACTGCCGACTGTGAGAAGAGGAATGGAGTCAATGTAAACTGTTGTTGTTTATGGCTGCGCTCACGGTAAGGTAGGCGTAACGTTTCTTTTCTCATGTTACCAGTGCACTGCACATGCCGCATAGACTGAACAGAACAGAAACGTTGGTTGGGTTCAACACGCTCAAACCTACTTTATCGAGCACACACTTTGTTTTGCATAGTTTAGCAATGACAGCATATACGCCTCGAGAATGGCATAAGTAGCGCCGCCTGTCGTCGGCGTCATAAAAAGGTGACGGGGCTTCCGGTAGCCTCTTTCATGGCGTTATAACGCATTGTGAGCTATGAAAATCTCAATCATTCAGATATGTTTCTTGACGTAAGGCTCGGGGCAAATAAAACATAAGGATGCGTAATGGGATGTTCGAACAGCTTGAAAATCTCCCCAGAACGATTTTATAGTTGTTTCAAGGCCGATTTTACGGACTGGAGCGAAGAAAGTAGTAGATTGTTTCCATTTGAAAAAAAAAACAATACCCTAAAAGAGTCTCTTTAGTTCCTTGTTGTTTACTTCCTCGCTTTAGTGAGTTGCTGTTCAACATTAATTATAATCATATTACATTCAGAGCTCGAGCATCCTCAGTGCTTTCTGAGTGATGTTTTCATAGCTTTATGGGAAGAAAGGTGCACAAGCATATAAAGCAAGTAGTGCACGTCTTTGCGTAGTGTTAATTTGTCGAACAGAACAAAACATTCATGGCACTATGTTTCACAAGTGGCTTTTGTGCACCTGAGCGTTTACACAGCCTACGACACACCGGTAATGAAGAGTTGCTGCAGCATGTTGATGCTATACGTTCTGGAGTTTGCACAGCCGGATTTACAGTTCTCAGTTTAATCATAAAATATATTTCCTTTGTTGAGTGTAGGTTGAATTTACATGATGGAGCTCTCTTGTTTGTGAAGATATTGCTGTTTCTAGCAGGCCTAATGTTCAAATATTGTTAACAGCTTTGAAATGGTTTCATGTGGCTTCGGGCGACTTTGAATGTTCAGACATTAAACGTCGTTGTCCTTGTCCTTGGGAAATAACAAAAACAACAGTCTGTAGCCATAATTTTTGTCATTCGGGGGAATACAGATGACCCGAAAATCTGAGAGGAATCAAAGGCAAATCTATTCTTTTTGGCTTTTCTTCTTTTCATTTCACCCTTGGTTATGTAAGGCAGGTAACTTCTAGGCACAAAGTTTTCAAACTAATCTTCTGGGCTGTTGACATAACGCGAAGGGCTGTGATGCAGTGTTTTGACAAAGAAAAAAGCTCTCAACGAAGTGTGAAATTTCATTACGGAGGTTGCAGAGGTCAGTAATAAAATTTCAGTGCATTGAAGAGCGCTTATTAAGACCAAGCCATTCTGGCGTTATGTGTTTAATACGCGCGTGAATATCGTCAAAAAGCAGGATGAACAGCGTTCCTGACAATGCAAGGAGATGGTACCTCTTACAACAGATGATTGGTGTTTGGTTTCGCTTCTTAAGTTTACTTTCAAAAGTAGTAACGGTTATTTTCACAACCGTACGTGATGTTGCGTGCGATTTGTACCCACCGCCCTGGCATACCAACTATGGGAAGCTCTGAACTACTGGGTCTCTCTTATTACGTTCTGAACGGCGCTCGCACTAAATGCTGGCGCTTGTGTAGAGCCCTGCCTTTTGCTGCAGACTGTACTCTCTCACTACAAAAAACTTCGCTTTGCAATCTTGTCGATTTGTTTAAAGGCAGTGCTAATTATTGCCGAATAAAATACAGCAAGCTGCTCTGTTTACAAGCAGGATGCAGTTAACAAAATCTGGTCTTTGTACAAGGAAAAAATGACAGAACTCGTGCGCAATTACATTCCTCTAATAACGTTTCGTGTTAACGTATCTAAACCTCGGTTTAACAAATCACTTCGTACATTAAAAAACAAGAAGAAACGCCTTTTTAAATCAGCGAAGCGACTTTGCACGCAGAATTCGAAAACACAATATAAGTTATGTGAAGCATCATACTGCCATGCCGTCCGTAAGGCGAAGCGGAAATTTCTGTCACATGATCTTTAATCGCTCATGAAAAATAATCCAGCCAAATTTTGGAAAAACATCTCCCCCCCATCACGCTCGTCTGACAATATTTCTTTACTGGATGCAACCGGATGTCCCATTCCTCAGGACAGCTGTGCAACTGTTTTTAATGATTTTTTCACATCTGTTTTCACTAACGAAGACTATTCCAACCTACCTAGCCCACAAGAAACCGATTTTCCATTCATGAGTGCAATAGACATCACTATAGAAGGCATTGCATCTCTAATCAAAAGTCTCAAAATATCTACTTCTTCAGGATTAGACGGAATAAATACCAAAATTCTAAAACACACTGTAGATGCCTCTAGCCTCATCCTCTGTCATATTTTCAAACATTCATTAGAAACTGGCGAAATTCCGCATGACTGAAAGATTGGTCAAATAACCCCCTTGTATAAATCTGGTAACAAACACTCTGTCAGTAACTACCGCCCCATATCGCTAACAAGTGTTCCATGCAAATTACTAGAGCACATCATTGCATCTAACGTTGCCTTCCACCTGGAGCGAAACTGTTTCTTCTTCCCACACCAACACGGTTTCAGAAAAGGGTTCTCCTGTGACACACAATTAATAGAGTTTACTACTGACCTCTTTAAGAACATGGACGAAAATTGCCAGACTGACTGCATATTCATTGATTTCTCTCGTGCATTTGACCGCGTCGCCCACTGTCGCCTCATAGCTAAACTGTCATTGCTTAATTTAGACAACCTAGCACTCTCTCGGATTAGAAACTTTATGTCATTTCGCAAGCAGTTCACTGTTTTTAATAACTTTTCATCACCCCTTAGCGACGCAACATCTGGAGTTCCTCAAGGTAGCGTCCTCGGTCCTTTATTATTTTTAATATACATTAATGACCTCCCATCTCACATAAGATCATCAGTTCGACTGTTCGCTGATGACTGCATAATTTATCGTAAAATCCGTTCTCTCACTGACCATGTCATCCTTCAGCAGGACCTGGAGTACGTAACTAACTGGTGCAGATCATGGCAAATGACACTTAACACGGAAAAATGCAAAATAATGACAGTCAGTCGGAAGCATTCCCTCTCAACCTACGATTATTCACTCAACAAAATTTCACTAACCCGCACATCTTCTTATAAATATCTCGGCGTTCATCTTACCGAAAATCTTTCATGGGCGACGCATATTGAAAATATAACCGCCAAAGCATCACGCACGCTCGGCTATCTAAAGCGAAATCTACATAGCGCACCTATTTCTACTCGTAAGCTCGCATTTCTAACTTTCGTTCGTCCTCAACTAGAATATGCATCAGCCATCTGGTCACCACGTCAAGAGTGTCTAATCAAAACCCTAGAAGCTATTCAAAACCGTGCAGCACGTTTTACTTCCCATGATTACAACCGCCATACCGGCGTGACTAACATCAAGTTGTCCTTATCACTCACAAGTTTACAATCACGTCGGGATATCGAGATTATCTGCTTGCTACATAAACTAATCTACAGTCACCATGCATCAACAGTGCCACTTACTAGACCGACTCGCACCTCCCACCGCCTGAATAATAATATAAGTTTTCAACGTCTATTCGGCCGAACACATGCATTTAACTTCTCTGCCTTGCCACGGGCTATTAAGGGTTGGAATGGTCTTCCCGAACGCATCGCTAACATATCTGACCCATTAAAATTCAAAAACGAATTGAGTACCTTTATGCAGTCAGAATAACTTTTCTATATTGCGTTCACTGTGTAGGTTGATTTCGTCCAATGCCGCTAACTATTGTATAATGTCATAATCCTCGGTTTATTACTTCCCATGTATGCTCTAATACTTATTTGCAGGTCTAGTCCTGTATTACTGTTAACTTTTGTATTTTAAACTATGTACCATTGTTTCTTTTGATACAATGTAACCCCTCCCCCTCACACAATGTTCCATGTTTGGAACCTGTGAGGTATTTGTATAAAAAAAAAATAAAAAAGCGCCTCTTTCGATAGCCGCTTGATTAGGTCCGCGAAGAGGACACCAGTTGCACTCCAGCTGAAGAAACTTGACGTGTCTAGTTTTCCTTCAAACACACTGCGTAGACATTGTTTTCAAAGCACAAAAAGAGTGGAATGCACTCATAAGCTACACAGCGTAGCCGGGCTTGGCGACACTTGTCTGCGGCAACCAGTTCATGCGAATGCGGATTCGGTCGTCCCATACAGTCGCAGGTTGGAACACATGCCCACTTTCGATGTGTTCACTTCATTTTCGGGCGCTGTCGCGGCCGAAATAATGGCCACGCATTCGTACAATGGGAAAATTACATGTGCGAACTTCTGACACGGTTGTGCCAGTGGGGCAGCCGGAGTATGCGCTCCGTCCGTCTTCCTGTCGCCGCAGGTAGGTGGCTTTCAGTGGCGCCCCTAGAGGCGACGCTCGGGGCGTACAGTGTGCTCATCAGTATAAATCTACAACGAAACACTGCAATATATACCAAACTTGAATCCCTACTAATTTCACCAGGTAATGCAGCTAATTTATAAACTAAAGCATGAAAATTTAATTGGTCTTGCCGTAAGTATCAAAGGAATACTAGTCTATAGCTCATAGATTTCACAATAAATGGTACCCATTAACTATAACTACTTACCGTGCTATCAGATTATACTTCATCTTGTCAATGGCTGTCTAACAATATATCAGATGGTACACTAACTATATATTACATGCTTAATTACAATTAAATCTCACTTAATTTTCTTGTCACTAACTAGTAGCAACCTTATATACATCAGCCCAACACTAAGTACGCAGTGACATATATACAACGAATTTGGCTTAGCTGACTCCTTCAGAAACTACCTCCGATTTTACCTCTAATGGGCTTAAAGGCCAAAGCAGGGTAAGCAATTAACTACCGAGTTTGTCCCCCTGGAGCAGCTCTGATTTCGCTCTAAAGTATGATAACATTGATTACTTCCGCACTAGAGTTGTGCTGTCTTAGTGAAAAATCAAGTTACCTACGCCCCTCAAGAAGCCTATTGCGTCTAATCAGGCTGGACTGAAATATCGTGCGCTCTTGGGAAAACTAGGGCCGCCGAGTGAGAAGTGCCTAACGACTTGCGCAACAGCACTTTTCGAGAACACCGATGACGCAGAGTGCCAACTTTCGTGTAGCCTTGTCTGATTCAAGAGTGCTACTACTATTTTACTAGCCGATGTTATTACAGAACCGTCAAGTTCTCGTGGAATGCAGCAATGACGAAATTCACCTGATGTCGGCAGGTCTACAATAGGGCTGTTCAGCTCTTTTCCAGCTATCTATTCCTACTAGACATTTTCAACCTTTTTCTAAACAAATAAAGGTTAATTCAAATTCGTGAGTGCGGAGATTAGTGTGATTTAATGTAAGGACTAAAGTAACAGACTTTCTCTAGAGGTATGCAAACTAGAAAATCATTTTGGCAGTTCGAATCTCGCAAAATGTGGGTTCTGGTGCATGAAAAAATTACTGCCAGTCAATGTAAGGAATGAATTAACTTCCTTTCTTTGGATGCAAGCAAATTTTGTATTAAATATATTTGAAGCAAATCATTCCCACCAGTTTACAAATGATATAATGAAATCCTCGGTGCTCTGTGAAAAAAATTTTGCCAGCCCAAGTATGCATGACTCTAATACCTTTCACCTTAGCACGTCGTTATATAGTTAGGTCATTCATCAAATCCGTCTCTGAAAACGTAAACCAATGCAACGAAGCTCATTTTTGAATTGCTGCGTGGCGAAGAAAATGCTTGTAGACATGCAAGGAATATACACGAAGGTAAACGACTGGCCCACCAACTGTCAACTACATACCACAAGATGTCTACCACCGCTTCACTTAACTATGTTTGTCTTCTCATATTGTTTATAGCGCGTATTCTTAATAACCGTGCAGCAAAAATGAATCCGGCAACGGCGCAAGACAGTATCCCTATTGCATACCGGTGTCTTGGGAAGAGCCGCCCGACATGGTGGAAGGTCTCCTGCCGACTTCGTTGGTGGAAAGCATGGCGGAGGCGATGGTCCTTGCCCGTGGTCTTCAGTGCATAGCGGCGGGCGGGGGGCGCCCACGACGGCTCGGACCCCCCTCGCGGCTCAACCGGGTCTCGTCCTCGGTGACGCCCACAGCTCAAGACGCCATTGCGCAAGCTTCTTCTTCTTCTTCCTTGATATTTGGCCCATACCCACGAAGGGGGATTGGCCAGGGTTCAGTGTGGACTGCCAAATGTCCTACACAAACTGAATTAGTGTATTAAAGTAATTGACAACTAAACAAAAACATAAGATTTAAGATCACAAAAGTTATTGAAAGAGAAAATATGAAGCAAAGATTTGGAATTTGGTAAATATGGAATAAAATTAGCAAGGGAATCTGTCCGTAGCTGTGATGTAGTTATGTAAGTACTGACAAATTTTAGGCAACGCAAATCTTTCGCACTCGCACCGAAGGGGAGTGGAAGCGGGACCGAAAACGTAAATCCCAAGCTTGCAATTGGAGTTTCTAAATTCACCCTCCTCTGATGTGAAAACCTTCGGCAAGCGAGAAGGAAGTGATCAATATTTTCAATTTCACAGCAAGTATCACAAAGGTTTGTGGGGCTGCTCCCGCATCTACATAAATAAAGATTTAGGCGAGGAATCCTGCATCACAGGAAAGTGATCGTTACCTCACACTGTCGTGATTTACATGAACGAACTTTCGATCAGTATATGAGATGCTGGTATTCAGCTGTAGATAGCAAAGGATCATTGCATGAAGTGGCTAGGTATTGACATCGCTGGAAACGGGACATTCCAAAAATGGTGATATTAGGGATGGTATATGAAACAGATGCATGAAGAGCTCATTTAGCCGGGAAATCTGCCGCTTCGTTCTGGAAAATACTGCTGTGACCGGGGACCCAGATGAAGCGTATTTCTTTCACCCACCCCGATATGAAATACTTTAGTGAGCGGCTCAACAGAGCATCCCGTGCTGACTCCAGCGACAACAAAACAGAAAGAGAGTCTGATAGGAAAATTATTTTTGATTGACTGCAGGGAACTTTTAGTAGTGCTAGCCCAATTGCCTTAATAAACGCTGCTAGAAATATCGGTGTGTAATCAGGGACACGCACCGAAAAACTCCAGGGAAGAGACTGAAAAAAATTCCAATAGCTGCTTTGTGCGCAATCACAGACGTATCAGTGGCAAATACAGTGTGATCAGGGAACTTTTCAAGGTGCTCACATAGTAGACTGAATATTAGGCTTGAGGGTAAGTGCTTCACAATAGATGGAAATATCTAATCATAATTTATATCCAAAAAGGACGTTGAGCAACCAATAGGACATATAGAAGCAAAGTCCACACCAATGTTTGCTAAAATGCTGTGCGCGAAAACAACCTGGGGCTTGCAGACCCTTGGCTACTGGAGAGTGAGAACGAGGGCGGGGTTTGACACAAAAATAGGTATAGCCACACCGGGAGTAGCCTCAAACGATCGCAAGAATGATCTGACAGTTAGAAGGCGGAAACAGGAGTTAAGGTCCGGAATGCGGGCCTCGAAGTACAGAACAGTGGTAGAGACTGACTGTGGAAGCCCTAGTCACAGGCGCAGCGCCCGTCTATCTAAAAGCAGCAAAGGATGCAGCTTATATTTCGGGCACCCAGAAAAAAGAATGCAGCCAAATTCCAGAATCGGTATCACATAGGCTTTGTACAAAAGTAGAAGAGTATCTCGACGCATACCAAATTTCCTGTTATTTATCCGTATCAGCCTACCAAGGGCACGCTCACCTTTGCGAACATTAGATTTGATGTGAAGCCTCCAATCCATAATAGCATCATACGTAATGCCTAAATACCGCATAGATTTCACTTGAGGTATGACATTTAAGCGGAGTTTAACGAAACATATAAGGGGGTTATGGTTTTAAAAACTAGCACACTACTGTTGGACACATTTAAAACCAATTTAATTTTGTCCAACCAGACCACAAGTGCATTAAGGTAAGCCTGTAGTGAACGATATAGGTCATGAATATCTTTTGCAGAGGCGAAGAATGCTATGGTCATCTGCATGTACATATAAAGCGATCGGCGCAGCGGCGCCTGTGGCCAAAAGCCGTCCTCTTTCTCTTCATTTCCCGTGCTTTGACCAGGCTAGCTCCAAGTTGGAGGCGAGAAGAGCAACGTAAATAGTGCATGACCAACGCTTTCTGTTCGTTTTTGTCTACACAGCGAGGGGATCTGTATACGTGGAGGAAAAGGTTTCGAACACAGATATGAGAATTACATGTCGTGCTGACCATGAGTAGTATCGAACATAATAGGCAATGTTTTCGCCGCCTACAACATTGAAATGAACGACACTTCATCCAGTTTTCTTTTCGGTGTGATGTATTTGTAGCGGATGACGCAGCTATGACGAACTTAAAGAAATGTTTCTTAGTTATTGCCAAAACAGCTGATCTCATGAGTCGTGCCCGTCGCGCACAGCTCACCATTAATTACGTCGGAAGCCGGCATGCAGAATTCATTGGTGAAGTTGGAGATAAATGCATAGCGGTCCAACAAGAGCAGGATCATGGGCCCAGTGAACTTTATATCCCTGTATTGCGGCGAGTAGCAGTTCATTTGAAAAATGGCTTCGGATTAGCTCTGGTAAGCCCGCTTAATGAAGGGAAAGCTTTGTTATGCTTGCTTATGCTGTGTTACTAAGCCAGGCTAGACTCACATAGATGTCCTAGCTTACATAACTGAAGCACGATTAAGTACGGTCAGACACTGTTTGTTGGGGCTTAACTCCTCTATGACTGTGTACGAAACGCCAAAGAAATGCGTAGCCGAATCACCTGGTTCGGCGCGCGACTCCTTCATGCGGGGCGGTGAACCTCAAGGACACCATAGCCGAATCTCGACAACACGAAGGTGTCGAGGGCGTTTGATTGTTGAGGTCTTAGGAAGCGAGACAGATGGATAGCGGTGACAGTGGAGAGAAAATGCAGGGAGGGTACTGGAAGGCTGCGCGACATTATGTCCGGCAGTGTTGTATATTTGTGGCGAATTATATGCACCGTAGAGTGAGTGAGTGAGTGAGTAGTCTTTAATAGTTAATGGAGCTTGCACGAACGCCTTATTCAAAGGAGAGGGGTAGTATTGCCAGAGAGATCACATTTTGCTGCTATGGCCTGCCTCACGTGCAAACTACAAGAGAAGATGAAAAAGCAGCAGCGAGTATGCGAAGCAGAAAAAGAAGCGAGGTTCGCCTGCTCCGTGCATTGCACGTGTGAAGAATAAGAGACCTGGTGTCGGCTCCTCGCGCCGCATCTGAGGTCAAATCGCCGGCGATGATGACCTTGTCTCGACAAGGCCAGAAAATATTTCGTTTTAAAACTCTTAGCCTTTTAACGTTCCCAAGAAAGAACTGATAGCATTCGAACCTTGGGCTGAATTTCGTTGGTGTGTTTGCGTCAGTTGCGCTGATGCATTTGTGAGCACGTCACGCTACGCCAATCGGTGGTTGCAGTGAAGGGGCCATTTTAGATTTGGACTCAAGTTAGTGGTGCTTTTTAAAGGTTAATTCGTGGTCATGTGACCCATTTGACGTCATCGCAGTCTTGATTGCTCAATAAATTCGTTTCTTACTGTGGCAGGGCTCTAGTTTAACGGGAACAATACGTTTGAATTCTTATGAAATGAAAGCAGAAGATGCAAGGTAGCCGCGGCAAGTGTCGTCTGCAATCTTATAGACGTTTTACAGTGCGGCAGCATAGGAGAGTCACGTGATCCCACCGCCTTTGGGTGCCTCCGGTTTCGGAGGCTGTTGGAGCGCTGACGCGTGCGGCATTGCGCTCTCGAGCGTTCACAGGTGGCGCAAAGGCCTTTTTTATGCGTATTTGTGGCGCTGAATGTTTGCTTTTGGCTCATAATTTGCTCCTTCCTTCTCATCTGGTTTAGTCTTGATATGCAGACAAACGCGCAGCCTTCTCAGAGCTGTTATTTTTTCAATCTCTTTGCAGAGTTCATCATTTGACGACCGTGGATGAAAAACAAAATCAATTTTTGTGCTGTTAAACTATGGCCCTTTCACAGCTTGTGAGCTTCCTTTCCAGCGCTCTGTATTTCAGCCGCTAGGAGAAGGCATAATGTTCCAGCCGCTTAGCACTGTATGTGACATAAAAACTGTATACGCGCGCACGTGCTCGCCTACCTACAGCCCACATATTTTTTCAGCTTATTTTATCGTCCTGAGTGAATTCAAAGGGAAGACATAAGTTACCCGAAAGAAGGTTCAAGTGCTCAACTGTTTAGGTTGAGTGCCTCAAATTTCGTCTTTGGAATCAGCTGACTACTCGTGATTTGCTGTGCTACGATTCGTCTCGTGGATTACTGACTAGCAAGCACCTTAATCCCAAGAAAGGAGTTAAATAATCAAAATGCTGCTTTACCAAATTTTCCAATATAGTCCGCATAACAGCCCTTCAATATATGCAGTGGTTTTTCTATCAACTGCGATAAAAAGGGTGAGCTGTCGACGAAGGTTACGAACGTGCATATTGTGATGTTTATTCTCCACATCGAGCAGGTATCCATGACCGAGGAGCAAAAGGAAGCAAAACTCAGCCCCCCCCCCCTTCCCCCCCCCCCCCCCCCCCTGACTTATGCCCATTGAGGCAAAACAATACCTTCCACTTTTTCGAAAAATGCAGCAGCAATTACATGCTTTCACCACATAGTATTGCTTCATATAGGCTTTCGGAATAGTGGGAAAAACAAGTTGTTTGGAACAGTTGAACAGTAGTGCAGCGAAGGGACCATTATGCTGATCACATGATTAGGGAATCAATCGTCCTGCCAGATCCCATGAGGGCTGAATTTTTCATATGGTACAACTCTTGAAATGTCTACAATTTTTTTTTACCGGCGCCATTATTTTGCCATCATCTTCCTTCATAGAAACATTCACGTTAGGAAGTCGCTTGCTCAAGGTACTTTTTCGGCTATCGGGCCACACAAATATTTCCTTCAAGTTCATTTTGTGTTGCCTTAAACATTAAGGCAGCTGTCATAGTTATCGGTAGTGATGAACATAGCTGCTTTTTCAGTGCTACATGCAAATTCGAAAAAGTATGTGTCGCAGAGTAGACGGTGAAAGAGATGCGTAGATTTCATTGCGAGTCCATTGCGTAATCAATTTTTTTTATATGTTTCATGGAGCTTCGCAGATGTGCTCTACGGAACCGGATTTTCGAAAACGCGGTAAAGGCACGAGACCCAGCGACCCACCTACAGAGGCATTATTTTTGCTTTCTTCCTTTTTCTCATGGCGTGCACCACTGCGCCTAGTCATGCATATAACGAATAGCGTCTGCTAGCGGTCGCAGTACCAGCAGAGCAGATTGAGAACTCGGATCATTTGCTATTAATTGCTACCAGTTAAGAACGCACTTGACATGCAGCGTTCCCAGATATGACGACTCTACTGCTGGCGCCACCTGTTGTGCACAAATAAACCTGCTGTCTGTAAATGGCTCATAGGTAATACTTCTCCATATTTGCACTGTTTTATAAAAAATTTTGTCAACTAGCCCAAACCAAATATCTGTTGCATCAAATGGGCACTCGCCAGACGGGGGCCACCGTTTTATGCAAGCTCAGTGCCCCAGCCGACTGGCTCATTTAATTTATTATTGCGTAAGCAATACTGCGCCAGGTTTCGAGCCGTCGAATATCCCCGGCGGACGCCACGCTTGACTTGAGCCGCAGCTGCGTCGACATATGAACCACGCCGTAGGGGAAGGGAGGAAGGGGAGGAGTGTTTGAATTAGAACGAAAAAAAAAAAGTGATGTGAAAGAAAAGTGCGCTCTCCGTGCGGACGCTCCGCTCACTCCCGTCCTCACGCACTTCGCATTCCTGGTGTTTGCCGGATTGCACTCTCTCACCGCATGCGATGCGGGCAAGGTTCGATGGCGCATGCGCGCGTCGCAATCCAGGCACGTGCGCCAAAGCGGTGGTCCGAGGGGCCACGGTGTCGGGACGCACCACTCAGGGTCCAAGGGGCGGACGGCCGCCGCCCAGGATAAGGAATTTCGCAGTAATAAAAAGACAATCGCTAACAGGAGTGAAAGTGGAGAGAGAGAAATAGGATTTCGCGTAGGGGTAAATCAGTTGCTACAAGGAGACGCATCGGCGATGCGCCGAAGCCAGAAAACGGCAACGGGACTGCTGAAGAGCTTGAACAACGGCTAGTAAAACGGCGAGCGCAAGACGCTGCTAGACGAGCGCGTCGTGCACCTCAAGACACTTGTACATCTGGTGATGATAATGCATGGAGTCTTCAGAATGCCTTGGAGAGTGATGACTCGGCATCAACAACAGGACGACAAGAATCACAGAGTAGCCAAGAATGGTGGAATGCAACCAGGCGGCAACGACGTGCTCAGGAGACTGTTGAAGAACAAGAGAAACGGCTTGAGAAAGAACGAGTTCATGATGCTTCCAGACAGGCAAAACGGTGTGCAGAGCTTAAAAGACAACGTGCAGAAGAGACCGAGGAGATGAGAGCCGTACGTTTGAAGGAAAGATGTAAATATTTGGCTCCTGCTCGCCTTATCGTCCAGACTCGGGAAGTGGAAGAGCAAAGACGTTTTGACTACGTTCGACGGGTTGGTGAATGTGATTCCGCAACGCAGAAGTTTCACCGCCGTTTCACGAATAATCCATTCGAAAGCGTGTGTTCAGTGTGTGATCACCTACGGCATAAGAATGACTTAGCACCTTCACTATACATGCCGAACCTTAAGCGCAACCATTACAGTATTGCTTACGCAACTTACCAGGTTTAACCAGAGCTAAACTACTGCCAATGTTTTTTGCTGACCCAGGTACAGCCTCGTCCATACTTATGGCGAACACTCGAGCGTGTGACCGCCGTCTTCGGATCCCCAGTGTGTCCGACGCGTGGTGCACTGAAGCGAAACGACAGCACGTGCGAAGCACTACTTCCAGGCTTCTCGACGCGTGCACAGCTTTGCTTCAATAAGCGGCCGTTTCAGGCACTACAGCACTTCAAAGAGAGCGACCACATCTTCGAGTTTTCTTGCTCTTTCGGATAAATACCTAATTACAATGCAAATACACATTCTTCGATGTATACACCCAAATAGAATATTTACTCTTGCCCGATCGTTTATCTACAGCACCAGACGTTCACCTGCATGCCCGAATTGTCTTGAACCCCATGCTAACTTAGAACACTGCATGTTTTTCTGCCCTGTTGAAAATCTGTCACCTTCCCGCACCCTTCTCCACCAACATGGCGGGATTGCTTAGCTTTTGATGAGCTGAAAGACCAGTTGACCTTGGGGATCCTTGGCCAGGACATTCTTGGCGCTTAATACTGATTTTCAATAAAGTTGTTTCATCCTAAGAGCTCCTCCTCTCACCGTCAAAACTTCATATAATCAGAATAGGTGAATACACCTGATGTGGTGCGCATTCGTAGGAAAACGTTATTGGGACCAGCCGTCACCTCAAAACAGTTCTTCCGAGCTCCTTCAGAGGGATCACTGTGTTAAGAATCATAGACAGCGTTGTCTAATCAAGCGTTTCTTGTCTTGGTGCTGTGGCACAGGAAACTCGTAAACCATTATGATTGGCTAACCAATCAAGTGTATGTTCGTTCCGATACTCAAGAAAATTGCTAAAAGGAAGGTGCCGCTAGGTGTAACCATTCCGTTCGTAATGTGTTAACGTGGTGCATTACAAAGTGGTCTAGTTTAGAGATGATTAGTTAGTTGTCCTAGGAAGGGTCATGGAAACTTTTGGAGGGTGCTGAAACCACACTGTCAACCTATGCGAAGTGTCTTCAACCACTTTCAAGTACTTATGAGCTGCTTGCTCAGGGTACCACCAGTTTCCTTAATTTAAAGCTTGTTCCTGTTAGTCGAGTTTGCTGGATGTATAAATCTAGAGCGAATATGGGTCTCTTACCTTTTTCTTCAGCATGTACGAAGGTGGTTAAAAGAGGGGTAGCAAAAACATGGTTTCTAATGCAGTCAATAAGTCTCGTACATACCTAATACAGAAAATTTTCAGAAATAAAGAAAATCACCGGCAGGAAGACGGTTACCCGAGGCGCCTCGTAATAGTGGTAACAAAGAGCCTGCATAGGCTCTTTGTTGACACACAAGCACAAAGTTGACAGATAAGGGCGAATATTTCAAGAAGCACGTAGTAATGCCGTACATCTACAAGCTTTCCCCCGCCGCCAAAAAAAATAGCACTGTAAACTGACGTTAAAATTGGCATGTCAATATCAGAAAACTATCCGGCGTATTTAAGGTCCCATGCCCAGTAAGCATTAATCGGAATTTCTGTTCTATATGATATAAGAGCGCGTTCGCGACATGCGCTGACAAAAGGTCTAGAAAAAAAAAATAAATCATTTTCGCGTAGTGTCCCATTTGCAGCAAAATATAAACTAATCAACTTTATAAAAAGGCTGTCTACCAAAACGGCCCTCTTGACACAGAAGGGAATAATATTAGACGCATTTTACCAAGAAAAGTGCGCATTAGGCCTATCTGCCGATTATTCCAAAGCCTTCGACACCGTTAACCATGAACCCTTGGTATTAAAGTTGCAACATTATGGCTTCCGGGGCGTTTTATTGCGAGAGCAAAACTGCACCAGGTGTCGAGCGTCGCGTAGTCCCGGCGAAGTCTACGCTTTGAACAGCAAAGGAGGAGGAGGAGAATAAGAAGAAGCAGGCCAAGGAGGAGAAGAAGAAGAAGACTGGTAACTTACGCTCTCGCATCATACCCTTAAAGAATGACCTTAAGTGTCCCTAATAATGTAGCCCCTTACACTGATTGGGCGTGATAGGCGAATAATGTAGCAGGCAAAAGATGCTTCCACCGTTGCTATCGCAATTCAACTAGTGTTAAATAGAGTTAAACCACAACAAATTTTTTGTTTCAGTTGCTAAATATTTATCTTCAATGTCGACGCCAGCAAATTGTTAAGAATAATCATTTGTCTGATGTACGAGCAGTCTACGCAGGTGTACCTCTGGAAAGTATTTTGGGGGCTCTGCTGTTATCGTTTTAAATCAGTGATTTGGTCATTATCGACAACACAGCAAAATTTATCATATACGTTGATGATACGAGCATACATTTAATAGGGACTGATGCTGAGCTTCTTATTTCAAGTGCGAATCTACTACTAAATAAACGACATCCATGCTGTACCGTTAATTTGCTCGCCTTAAACAGTAAAACAAAAGCGTTTTTTTTTTCAGGCCAAAAACCGTAGCATATTGCTACGAAGATGACGAAGCGGGCAGTGACGCGGGGCGGAGCGCTCGCGCCAGGCCCGCTAGCCATTAAAGCATATATATTTCATCGTCATGTCCTCACGTCGTTCTGTTTCTGTTGTGTCGCCGTGTTCCATCGCTTGTCATGCCACCACGTAACAATATACTCGCAGGCTATACTTCATCTCGGCGCTGAAAATATTCAGATAGTGTCGCAAGTTAAATGTCTCGGTGTTGTTTTAGAAAACAATATGTCCTATGATGCTCACATAGCTGCAGTTGCCACTAAAATGTTCAGTTTTACAAGAATCCTCTGCAAATTAGGGTAATTTGCTCCTGTTTGAATTAAACGCCTTGTTTTCAGTGCCTTGTTTACTTCGCATATTGACGATCTGTTACCTTGAGTGGGGTACAACTACTTCGTCAAATATTACTAAACTTCACATTAAACAAACAAAAAATACAATACCTATGGTTGCAAACGTTGCATACGACAGCCACACTGCACCTCTCTTCAAGGAAGTGAACATTATCACACTTCCTGACATTTATAAAACAATGCTCTTTAAGCGTGATGCTAACGAAATTAAACAAAATTTTAGGCGGCAACATTTAGCGGCAAACATTTAGGCGGCAAAGCAGACCTCACTCTTAAACGAAAAACACGGAATACCCGCAGCACTTAACTATGGGAAATACCCCGAGCACGCACTAACTATGGTTACCGGATGCTACGTAATATGCTTCCATCGCTTCTAAACAAACTTATTGTTCCATAGCAACAATACTGTTTCTGTAAATGTATCGTAGCCACAATAATTACATTTTTCTGCCTTTTTCTGTATTGCATCATACACAGCACACTTCATTAAACACTTTGTTTATCTTGTAATTGTCTTCATTTTGTACCAGGTTCTTTCAACTCTGTTGCGCTGTGTTTGTATCCTAGTTTGTTCCGAATGCCATGTTTAGTTGCCGTGAACCCCGTCAAACCCAGTTAGAGGCCCTCTGTTCACGGTCCGCGGGATCTGTAATGTTGATGTTGGAATAAATTATATGATATGATAAGATACCACTGTCTTGTGGCAAGCTGTATATAGGAAAGACAGGCCATTGCCTAAATAAGCAATTTATTGAACACTGCAGTAATGTTAAAGACGAGTATGCGGGCAAAAGACCAATTTCACTACAAGTTTCGTTACGCCATCGCTGCCGCGGTGCATGTTTTGTAGTTATGCCCCTGCAGTTATGCCGAATTCATGATGCCACCATCTCGTTTTGTACGCGTTGATAAGTGTTTCACCGCATTTTATGCTATTTATTCACTGTGTACAATGGCCGATTTTACCTGCTGTCCCCCCCCCCCCCCCCCCCCCCCCCCCATTTCGTGCAATAACTCCGGAAAGCGACGGTCCCGTAGGCTTTGGCGCCACGTTGATAATACCCAAGCCGGTAAAGCCGCGGTACGGCAGAACTTATCTTAAAAAACTTCCACAATGCCTACCAGTAACCTCCGTGAATGCAAGTTACTGCGATCGATACAAAAATTGCGTTTCAAGAATATTCGAGACGCACAGACGCGTAGAAGCGCGAGCATGATCAAAATTGAACGAACACTCGAGCGAGACACATTACCGCTATAGTGTTCTGCAAATTTATCTGCGCCATTCTGAAAAAAAAAATATCCCCTGCCTCAACCGGACTCTCGTTTGCGGTGAAATTGGGCACAAAACTTGCGAATTGTTGGCCCTTTTTTGCCTAGGAAAATTTGGTCACGATGAGCAACCAGAGTGTCTGGTTCCTAAGCCAGAGAACCCAACACGCACTTTCCGGCGAAAGGCAGCTGTGACGCCATCTGGCTAGTCGCGCGATTTGTAGCAATCGCCTCGGCGGCTTTCTGTCTTGACGCTCTCCTCCAGCTACGCCAGATGGCGGTAGTAGTGCCTTTTGCCGTACAACAACGTTAACATGGAACTCCTGTGGAAAATACTCAAATAAGGTATCGGTCATGAGGTAACAGATTTCTCACATGAAATATACCCGGATAACAAGGTGAAAATTACATGGAAACGGATAAGAAGTACGGACGCTGTCAAGGTATGCAAATGATTAAGACAAGGTTGTCCTCTATCCCCGCTGCTGTTCATTCTTTATATGATAAATATGGTTTTTCATAGAAAATAAGCATAGGAGGCCACAAGAAATTGATCTAGGTTTCAACCTCTTATTTAGTTTAGGCGGAAAGGTAGTAAAAAAGCGAGTCCATGGATTAATGTATGCCGGCAATATAGTGCTGTTAGCAGATAGCCTGCAAGACTTGCAAACTCTAGCTAGGTATTGCGGCGACGAAAAGGACGCTCTAGATTTCAGTTGTAGCGCAGTTAAGTCAGTTCAGTTAATTGTCAACAACTCAACTGATGAGAGTCTTAAAATATAAGGCCATGAAATACCCAGAGTGGCAGAATATAAATGTCTCGGAATATCGGTAAACGAGGGATTGTCATACATTGAAAGGCACGAGCAATCACTTAGGGCAAAAGGGCGAAGTGATGCCGGAATAATAAAGCATAGGGCATTGTGGGGATACAACACGCATCAGGTGCTGAGGTTATTTGAAAAGACATTATGCTGCGCGGGCTTACTTTCGGGAATGCGGTTTTGTGCCTAAAAGCAGAGGTACAGTGTACATTAGAAGTAAATCACAGAGCTGTTGGACGGTTGGCACTGTGTCATCATCATCATTACCATCACCCTGACTATACCCGCTGCAGGGCGAAGGGCTCTCCCATATTTGTCCAAATAATCCGGTTCTGTGCTAGCTGCATCCACTTTTCCCCTGCGAACTTCTTAACCTCATCCGCTCACCTAACTTTCTGCCGCCCCCTGCTACGCTTTCCTTCCCTTGGAATCCAGTTTGTTACCCTAAGCGAAGATCGGTTATCCTCTCTTCACACTACATGTCCTGCCCATGTCCATTTCTTTTTCTTAATTTCCACTAGAATGTCAGTAACTTGAGTTATTTCTCTGAACCATTCTGCATTGTGTGTACACGGCAAAACCACAAATGAGGCGGTACAGGGAGATATGAGCTGGGCATCTTTCAAAGTACGGGAAGCTTAGTGTCATTATATGAGGAACGCTTGAGGAAACTGGACAGTGACAGGTGGCCAGCTAAAGTATTTAAATACCTATACCTAAAAAGCGTTGCCTCAGAACAGAGGAAAAGAAGTAGGAAACTAGCAGGTAAGTATGCTGGTCCCAAGAACGAAGAAATAAAGAGCGTTAAGCAACAGGTGAAAAACACAGAATGTAAAAAGTGGATAAATTCTATGAAACAGAAACAGAGTGTACGACTCTGCTGAAAGTGAAAAAGGCCGATAAGGAAGGAAGCTTTCTTTGTAAATACAAGTGGCAGCGCTCTACGAACTGAAGCTAGATCAGGGTGCGTTAACAAGTAGCTGGAAAAAGGAATTTAACCAGGAAGATGACACAAGTGCAGTATATGATAACTCCATGGAAACAATTGAACACCTTTTACTCGAATGTGATGGTATCTATCCGTATGTCGATGCAGGCGCCGTCACTCATCCTGAGGCCCTGGGGTTTAGAGTTACCAGTGCTTGGGTGAAGGAATCTGAGGTGGAAGCTACCAAAAAGCTTTTTAAAATTGGTGGCTTAAAAGCAGAAAAAGGATGTTATTATTGTAGAAATAAAAATTCATTAAATGAATGATGGTGTGTTTAGCCGATTTATTACATTATTCAAGATATAGGAAAAAAAACAAGCCTGGTTGCAACGGCTGTCATGCTGTTTCAAAGGGGACGTACGCACCTACATTCCGTCTGTCCGTCCGTCGCCTTCTTCTTCATCGACGGCTGTGCAGCGGCAACTCCTAGGTTCCCGTCTGATGCGGTGACTACAGCTAAAATGGCGGTGGAGCACACCCGGAATGCTCGCGCATACGCAAATCGCTTCGCGAAATCGGTGTATTAGGCTCGTTATTGCCGCAATCACATGTGTACGCCCAAATCTGAAGAACGTTCCTTAATAGAGGAACATAGCAATCAAAAAACGAGAGAGATAATTGAACCCACTGCAACGGAAAAAGGCAGTTGCGAAAAGTGTGTTAGCACTTCTTCTCTTTCATTATGAAGTAAATGCAGTTTTTTTTATTCAGGGCAGTATGTGACAGTGTGAAACATGCAGGTGGGTCAGTTGGGTGTCTGCTTTTTGTTGTTATGTATTGGCACATCATGTGTTTGACAAGATACCCTCGTTTGTCTCTTTATAAAGCTGTAAGCGCCCCCCCCCCCCCCAAAAAAAAAAAACAATAAGAAAAACATCATTTTAGTGGAAGTTAGCGCTCGTGTTATGTCCCTTCTGTGTTGTGCGCTATGCAACCTTAAGCTGATTACCCATCAGCCCGAATCCTAAAGCTTCCTCGTCCTGGTATTTTAACCTTACAAAATGTTTATTTCCTTAAAAGGATTTACGTCCCAAAACTACTCAGAATATCAGGGAAGCCGCAGTTGTGAGTTGCGAAAAGTTTGACCAACTGTTGTTCTTTGTTGTTAAAAATAGAACCGCGACTTCAGACTGGATAAAAGGCAAGAAAGGGACAGGACCGTAGTTTTAGGACAGGAGACTATGAAACAGGACTATACGGTCGATCGTGGCCCTTGAACGCGACTCATATCGCACTTGATGAGCTCCTTGCGTTTCGCTTAACCGGAACGCTGTCTCCGCGGCCAGGTTCGTGCCGGTGTCTTCAGATTAGCAGTCGCGCGCCCTAACCCTCGAGCCACCTCTGTGGGTTTTTGAAATAACAACTTTAAGCCTGGCCGCGATCACTGCCTCTCTAGTATCGCCAAAAGTTTGGAAGTATGGTTTATTCTTTTTCCTCTCACGTGAGCAGTCAAGAAAATTATGCCATATAATTATTTCTTATTCGTTTTTCTATTCAAAGTCATGGGAAGGTTTCTCTAAGGTTTGTCGTGAATTTAAATGTTTAAAGTAACGATTATACTGTTGTTTTCAGGCGCCTTACTCTGCCTCAGAGCTTGTGAGATGTCAGAGCTGCCGTTTGGCGTTTGAAGCCGGAACGCAAACTGCTTGAAAGAAAAACATTAATTACAAATTATTCATCTCCTTCTCGTGCAAGTCTCATTTGCACATTGTGTAGTATACTGTGTTTCAGTTCAGACAGAGCACGAAAAAAACAAACAAGAAACCCGCTTTTGTGCTCATTTAGGCCTGTTTCGCGCCTGAAGCACCCACCTTATCCCCCAAACTTTTTATTCTAATTAGCTTCTTGCCGATCTCTGCTACACATGCCTTCTATAAAATGCAGTAAATCTCTTTTCACTTCCACTACTGGTCTTCTCTACTCATTGCATTTCCGAACAACGTCCATCCCTTCCTCCTAATTTCAAGAATCTGATTAATTCACGTTTATTTCGTGACCAATTAGGCCTTCCTACTGTCTTTTAACACGGATAGCTGTATGCGGCTATAATGTTTCTTCAAATAGCTCGCTCTTGTTTCTTTAGGTTGAAGCCTGTTGGTTAGCCTCTCTGCTTAGCTTCATATATGTGTAGCATTTAATACAGCCATTATAAAGGGTTTTCTGTGACCTCTTTCAAAAAATCATAAACCATAGCTTTAAATAATACAATATTATATATTGAGGAACAAGCATTTAACAAAGGCGGACATATTTTATCGTGTGGGCTGGGGGTTTATTTCTAGAAGAACTGAACTGGAACTGGAAGAAGTGAAGCACGCATAGCAGCAGTCACAGATCAGCGAGAACAGCCTGGCGCGCGCACAGGCGATGGCCACCCTGCTCTAGCACAAGCACGTCTTCTTCTTTACAATGACCCCGGCTACAAAAGTAGCCAGCATGATGACTTAAGGGGCGGAGAGGACCACGGGGTCCTAGTAGGGCTTGAGTCGTTGGACGTGCACTGTCTCACGGCTGCGGCGACGGAGACCAGGAGACGGCGTGAGGGGCTGAATAACGCAATTGACAGGTGATGTCCGCTCCAAGACGTGATAGGGGCCATGATATTTCGCCACAAGTTTTCTAGAGAGGCCCAGTGTACACGGAGGTGCCAGGCGAGAGAGCCAGGCGGGAAAGGTGGGGCAGATGGATCTCCGTTGCAATCTTGTGGGAGGCATTGGGTAGCCGTCGTGAGGGAGCGTGCAATCTGGCGACAATCTTCGGCGTACGTGGCAGCTTGTGAAACGGTGGTATACTCAGATGTGTCAATGTGGTACGGTAACACAGTATCGATGAGAACGGAGGGATGGCGACCATACAGAAGGAAGAAAGGAAAAAATCCTGTAGTAGATTGTGGGTCAGTATTGTACGCGAATGTAATACAGTGAAGGACCAGGTCCCAGTTCATGTTGTTCGAGCTCACGTACATAGCCACCATGCCGCCTGGAGGGCTGTTAAAACGCACAGTGAGGACGTTTATTTGAGCGTGTTGTGCAGTGCTAGTTCAATGAGTTACGTTGCACTCTCAGAACAGGGCTTGAATGAAGTGAGAGAAGAAGACATTTCCTCGATCGCTGAGCAGCTCAGGAGGGGCGCGCCGTGTCTAAGGGTGAACCACCGCAGAACAAAGGATGACATATTCTGGGCTCTCGCAGCAGGGAGAGCAGCGGTTTCAATAAACCGCTTCAGGTGATCAATGCCAAAAATAATCAATTGTTGACAGTTTCTGTGTGCGGAAGGGGCCCGTATAAATCAATGTCAACGCAGTCGAAAGGACGAGGCGGACAAGAGATAGGCTGCAAATCTCCAGAAGCACAGTGAGTCGGCGTCTTGCGCCGTTGGCTGTTGAGGCACGAGCGTACGTACTTGAAAATGAAGTTGTACATGCCACGCCAGTAATATCTGTGGCGCCGGTGCGTGATTCCGTTCTCTCAACGGTCATCATCATCATCACCAGCCTGACTATACCCACTGCAGGGCGAAGGCCTCTCCGAAAGTATTGTAAAAATGCATAGGACCGCATTTAAAGCCTCCGACACTCTTTTTCAAATCGGCAAACCACCCGTTTCTTGTAGCTGTGCTCATTAGGCGTCGGGGTGGCGCAGTCGTTACGGCACTCGACTGTTCCCAAGGACGCGGGATCAATCCCGGCCTCGGCAGCCGCTTTTCGATGGTGGCGAAAAGCAAGACGCCCGTGTGCTGTGCGATGTCAGTGCACGTTAAAGAACCCCAGGTGGTCACAATTTCGAGAGTCCTCCACTACCGCGTCTTTCATATATAGCCTGAGTCGCTTTCGGCCGTTAAACCCCACAAACCAACCAACCAATTATTTGCCATACGTATTTGCACCGACTGGGCAGGCTCGTAAGGAGCCTTTATGGGGATTCCTTAAGGAAGTTGCTGGCACTTTCAAGTTTCTCACTGTGCGTTTCTGTGTAGATTACCTGTATAGTCTCTCGAGAAAGCAGATGACCCAGGTTCTAACGAGTCTTTGTTCCCTACATCGTTGTATCGGCAGCCATATCTGGGGTTTTTGGACACCACTGTTCTAAAGCGTGTTAGGCAAATGTGCATTCAGACAGCTGCAAAAACCTTCTTTTTCAAACTACACGTAGCGACGTTGCCTGTTAAGACATTTCTTCATGATAAGGAGATGCTTGTGCCCTGGACGGTGAGTTGCCGTCTCTGTAACATGCCTGAGACAATTGATCATTGCTTTATTCTGTGCCGTGATGCTGTGTTCTTTTGGAACAAACTACAAAGAACTCTTAAAAAGGGCATTGAAATACACCATAAACTATTAGATGTTTGCTCCTGATAAAAACCGTGTCGAGCCTTACGATCTATTTGTGTTAATGGGACTTTTTAATTTTTCGAAAAGCCGTAAGATGGACAGGCATGCCGAGCCACAAAGATCGTCCAAATCCGTTTTTCGGGAGCAGTGTGCTTTAGTGAGGAGTGTATATTCTGCACGCGAAGAACCTCTAAACTGGATGCCGTACCTAGACGTATGTGTTTGCCTCCCAGAATTTTTATGTTCTGATGATGGTGCATTGTCGGGATAGGGATAGGGTGGGCTCGTATTAAGCAGTCTGGTAACTTTAGACATGGACAAGTTTGAATAAGTGGAGTTTTTCTTTTCTCTCTTTTTCGAAAGTTTTTTCATGAAATAAAGAAAAAAAATGCTCCAGCGGCGCAAAGGGTTGACACTCCTTACCGGACCACTGAGCGAAAAAAAAATGGGCAGAGGCTTAGATTGGTTAAGCCCGGTAGATTGCGAAAGCAATACCCATGGCTACGTCCAGGTTCAGCTAATGTTCGGCTGGTGGTGGTGCTTATGGATGTGCTTGTTATGGTTAGACTGTGGTGCGACATGGATACGCTCTTCCTCCGTCTCTGTAGCTTGCTGCTGTCTCTTACGCTCATTGCGACGAGCTTCCCTAGCGGTAGGTGGCATCGTCGAAGCAGATGTTAAACCGCCGGCGGAGGCACCTCCACTACTCGCAGACGGCGCGAGAAGGTCGCCCAGCTCTTCGGCGTGACGGCACACCTATTGCGCTCCTAGCGAACAGCACGATAGTTAGGCCGCCGGTGGTGGCACCGCCACTGCTCGCAGACGGCGCGAGATGGTCGCCCAGCTCTTCGGCGTGACGTCACACAGAGGTCACGCGAAAAGTCAATGGTGGCACCGCCACGGTACGGCAAAGGCTTGAAATTGCTAGTATTGCTTTCGCAATAAAACATTCGTTCGAATCCCGCAAGTGCAACTTTTTGTTCAGATTTTTTTTTAATCGCTACATTAAATCAAGCTACTAATATCTAGCCTGGGGTGTGTTTCCCTGTAGGTTGCATTATGTGATGTTTTTAATTCTTCATTGCAGCAAAACCGGCCGCGAACAGAGCCACGAATTGACGGCAGAACAACGCAGCAATATTTAATTACCTTCAACGTAATCATTTCCTGACTTCAGTGAGTGTATGTTACCTTTAGGTTGCGTTCAGGGACCCCACACGGAGACAATCGCCGTTTAACCCGCTAAGAGACAACCAGTGAGAATAAAGTTGCGCGACCCTACCGTTGAAGAGACAGAATTACGCGGCGCAGGCACGTGTACCCTTTGAAAAGGTTCGCGTGACAGCATTGCATGCCAGTATGAAAACATGAGCAAATGTTGGCCCATTGGTGTCGATGACGAGGAGCCATTTTCGTCCATCAGAATGGTAATTGCGCCGGTAGAGCAAGTTGTCACGAATGTCAAAATGTGAAGCTTGACGCCGCAGTTCGCGCTATGGTGTAACAGCCTAGGGGTTCGAGAGAAAGTCGAGAAGAGCCCTAATCGAAGGATCCTTGCGCTGCTCAGAGAAAAGTCCCTGACGGCAAGAGACGATGCAGGAGCATCGATGTCGCAGAGACTGGCTTTTTCTGCTGGTAGCGGGGAGCGGGACAAGGCATCGGCGTCCTAATGCCTACGGTCCGACCGGTAGATGACGTGGATGTCATATTCCTGGAGCCGTAGCACCCATCGTGCCAAGAGGACGGAATGATCCTTTAAAGGAACCTAAAAGAGAGCATGATGGTCGAAATTTTCCGGCGGCCCACACAATGGCGAGAATTTCTTTTTTCGTTACAGAGTAGTTCCTTTCGGCTTTGGTAAGTGTGCGGCTGGCATAGGCAACGACATATTCGTCGAATCTACCCTTGCGCTGGGCAAGCACTGCTCTGAGACCAGTACCACTGGCATCCCTGTGGACTTCTGTTAAAACCGCTGGGTCGAAATGGCGCAAAATGGGAGGGGTCGTAAGTTGACAACGCAGGGTGTTGTCGCATGAAGGTGACCAAGCCGAGAAAGCGGTATCACTATCGAACAGTTGAGTCAAAGGGGCAGCAATTGATGCGAAATTGCGAATAAACCGCTGAAATTAAGAATAAAGCTTAGAAACTGCGTAGTGCCTTATTGGAGGAAGGCTTGGAAAACACTGTCATGGCACGACGATTGGGCTGGATCAGGGCACACACCACCTTTCGAGACAACATGACAAA